>CAUYQG010108619.1:0-25023 GCA_963574415.1 Tarsius wallacei
AGATATGCTTATTTTCAGGAAATAAAGCAGGCCATGTTGCCTTGCAAGCTTTGCTACAGTCTTTCAAGTTTAAAACTGTTGAAAGCATTTTCTTTAAGGGATAAAATATCACAATCAATTACAAATTGGTCAAAAAAATTAGTTAGGCTGTAGTTCCAGCTACTTGGAAGGCTGAGGCGTAAGGATCACCGGAGCCCAGCAGGTCGAGGCCGCGGTGGCCGGGAGCGGCCACTGCACTCCAGTCTGGGCGACAGAGTGAGATTCCAACTCAAAAAAAAAAAAAATTAATTAGGAGTGGGAGAGAAGGTCAACTGCTGGGAACTGGGAACCAGGAAAGGTAGAAGAAAGGGGCTCAACCTGGAACAGGATAGTACAAAAGAAGAAATTCTGTATTCTGGGGACAGGTCAGGCACAGGGTCATGAAAGCATGCATGCCCATCTTGTGTTAACCAATAACCTCTCTAGGGCTGTATTTTCATAACAACCTGAGAAGCTGTTCAACAGCCCCAAGTGGATGGAAAATGAAGCAGAAACACCAGCAGGCAAGCATCCTTCTCTCCTTGCTGCCAGTATGCACAAATCCATGCAGCATTCCTCTTGTGCTCTTGTGTCGATTATATTGATGCTAATTATAAAACAATGATTTTTAACTTTGAAATCTCCCAAGAGAGTGATCAAGACACACTCAGCCTTTTCAATAGAAAACAAACTGGCACAGACTTGATATGTGCATCTAGCTGAAGTTGCTAGAATCTGTGTGCCCTGGCTGTCCTCTGGTGCTACTCTGGTTAGGCTGCAATTGATCTCACTGCATCTGTAAACTATTTGGACTCTTATGCAACAGCTCCAGTACCAACTCCAGCATTTCTTCTTTAAAAGTCAAATTTCCAAGTGCTGGCAAACAATCTCCAAACAGGGCGTTTATAGCCATGCATTCAACTGCAAAAATAATTAGCTAAATGCATATAAATGAATACGCAGCCTAGTCCCAGGCACTCTTTCCCAGTGTGCTGGTCAGCCTGGTATGAATGCCTCACCTTCTGGAAATCCCTCGGTCACCAAACTCATTTGCACTTTGTCCTTGTGAATTAACTTGGTTTTTGACAAAATCATTCTTTAGTATCATGCTTTGCTGTGTTTTGTGTGATCAACTTTGGAGAAGGATAACAATCTCTTAAGATACTTTTTAAGCCTGGGACAGATGAACAAGCAGAAGGTTTGAAGTTTTTTACTCACCCAGCAATTTTTTTTACTAGACATATACTGCATGTTTAACTCTTTTTTGGGATCTCAGGATACAGCAATGAGCTTTGGGAAAGTTACTTAATTCTTCGACCCTCGATTTTCACACCTATACAATAACAACAATAACCAAACTCTCTTCTTGGGATTGATAGGAAAAATCATAAGACATTATTCATCTAAGTCACACTTACACAAAGTAAGTACTCAGTATATTACTGTTTATCCAGTAACCATCTTTGAACCCCAAAGTCTCTCATTTTGGCCACATGTGGCAATCTTCTAAACCCACAGCATCTCTGAACTTTCCACATTTCTTTCTGACAAATTAGAATCTTTTATTACTTTGCTATCATGGGTGAGTGGTTAGGTATTATTCTTTCTTCTTCCTCTTTTTCTTTAGCTCAAGCCATGATCACTTTCATTTCTCAAATAGCCTATCTGATAAAACTCTATTTTCTAAGTTTCTAATTAATAAGTCATTGTCATTGCATGGTCTTTGTCGCATCGTTTCTGAATAATTTCCACATGACTGCATTTAACCATCCTGCCAAATATTTTATCAGGGTACATTCATTTTCCACACCCCCAAACCTACCACCACCTTAAGCCACACCAGCCCTCAACTTTAAGCTCGACAATGTAACAGCTGATGTTTCAAATGTTGTCTTGTCTTTCAGCTTTTGCCTATGAAAGCAATTCCTTCACAGTTGATCAATCCCCTTATTTTCAATCTATATATTATGGACTTGCTCCATTCATTTCTCCCATTCTTTATGATGGAAAAGTAATCAAATCTGAAAAGCCCTGTACTGAAGGGCATGGGAAAAAAGTAAAAGCATACTCTGATCCAGCAACCCTATTTTTGACCATCTCACCTATAAAAGTAAAAGCACCAGCATGAAGATGGCAACGACAGTGCTGTGGTAGTGAGAAAAAGCAGATATAATCTGAATGCCCATCAATAAGAAAATGTTGATGACATATGGTATAGCAATAGTACAGACTAGACAGCTATTTTTAAAAAGAAAGATTTTTATGCACTGACTCAGATGAATACTCTACATTGTTAAGAGAATAAGGTCACCAAAGGACAAATGACTAAAAAGGGGGTGGGAGTATGTGAGTGTGAGGATGTGTGTGTGTGTGTGTGTGTGTGTGTGTGTGTGTGTGTGTATACAATGATTAGAATGGTTGTCTCAGGAAAGTTCCATTATCAATTTTTCCACTGGTTGATTTGCTGCAACAAGCATGTTATATATAAAATATAAATGAATGTCATGAAAATCAGACAGAAAAAGAAGTAATGTAAATAGGTAGGATGATTTGCAACACATTTTGATAAACCTACACATCACCATGATTGGCAGCCACAAAAGCCAATCATCCCTAAACTCTTCATTCAACACTAAACAGTTGCTTCACAGATTCTGATGAACAAAATGGTCTCAACACACATCCTTCCTTCCTTCTTAACTCCTTCTCTCAACTGTAATTTCCTAGAAAATCCTGGTGTTGTCCTTGGTTGACCCCAGGAGAAATCAGTAGACAGGGAACATGAAGATGGTTCATAGGTCATCACAGTTTTCATCCCTGTTCACCCATCCCTACTGGCAGAGGGGATGTCATTTTTAAATTGTTCCAAACAAAGAGAGTTCACCGGAATAGAAACACATTACGCCAAGGCAGAAAATAACAGTTGCATAGGCACAATAATTATTTTTGGTATCAAACTTATATCTCATCTCCATAGTAATTAAACTGCAAAAACACGTTACTAGGGATGCCTAAGAATTCAAGTAATAAGCCTAAGCATTTAAATGTGATTTAACACATAGGCAGAAGTCACAAGTCATGGTCAGCTTGTAAGGTCCAAAAAAAACTCAAAGAACTATTTAAATGTAAAATTAATACACCATGGCTAACATAGGAAGTTTATAAAAGACAAAAGTGAAGGACAAAAAGATAAAGCTCTCATGTTTCTACACCCTTGTTTCTCTGTCTTAGTTGCCAGAATAAACTTGAGCTGAACATAGAGTAAGAGACTTGGCAGATTTTTCTGACCTCCACTCAACATTATGGGAACGAAAAGCTTCATGATCAAAAAGTGTCCACCTTCATTATAATGCATCCTATTTTTTCTTTGTCCTGATTAAAAAAAAAAACAAAAACATTGTTCTGTGTAAAAGAGATAAGAATCTACTTTCTTTTCATTGAACACAACTCTTCCCACCTTGTAAACCACGCCAAGAACAAAAATGATTAGTAGGAGATATAAGAAGGCAAAGGCAACTGGTAAGATGTACTTGTCTCAGGATGGAAACAGCCAGAAGAAGGGCTCACTTTTCTACCTCCAGAGGGAGATAAAGAGAGAAAGGAGAAAAGTCCCACCAAATGGAATTAAGAAGACCAAAACATGAGGGTAGAAAGTAAAAAGAAAGGGCAACCTGACCATGTCAAGAAAAAAAACACATTCCTTGGCAGGCAAAAGAAAACAAAAACAAGCTTTCTTTCTGATTTCATGTAAATACCCAACTTTTAATTGCATTAAGATATATATTTCAAAATAACAGTAAGAGTTAAGTTAAAACTCTTGATAAAATTCTTACCTGAATAAATGCACCAGGCAAAGTGAGGACCAATAGGTGGCCCAAACTTCACCTAACAATGACCACTTATGTACCTAACTCTGAATTGTATCCCACGTCTTTAAAATACAAAAATAAAAAATGAACGAAGGCAATTTCCATTTTGAGGAGTCAATCTCAAGCAAAAATAACATAATTCTTTATAAAATCATTTCCACAGAAATTGGACACAATCTAAATAAAGCTAGATTAAAAGCTAGGAGGAAAAAAAGCATACACAAAATTTTAAAAATAATTCAAGCAGTTAGTTGTACCCTCCTGCCAGATATATACACATATGTATATATGTACATATGTGTGTATGTGTATATATATATTTACACGGTCTAACGTATTCAGAAATTAACATTACATGATTTTATCTAAACCCAAGCAGCAACTTTAGTTTTTCATACAAGCAAATGTGAGATGAAGCTCTGTCAACTATAATCCTGCCAAAGTTGCCAATGTCTAGAAACAAACCCAATCATTCATCCCTAAATATTAACCTTAAACAATGAATTGTACAGATTGGGGGCCAACACAGATCCCATTAACTAGGCAATTCCTGACTTTCATTTTTAATCTGAGCTGCAATCAACATCACCTAGGTTTTCCAGGGCTGACATAGCACAACTCAAAGGGAAATAAAATCCATTCTACTATATTGGTCATAAAAAATGTTAAGAAATACTTAAAATATGCTGACTTGCCATAGGTCAAACACCACGGCCAGACCAGGCTCAGTGACTCACATCTACAATCCCAGCACATTGGGAGGCCAAGGTGAGAGGATTGCCTGAGCCCAGGAATTTGAGACCAGCCTGGCAACATAGCAAGACCTAATTTTTACAATTTTTTAAAAATAAATAAACAGCCAGGTCTGGTGGCACACGCCTTTAGTCCCAGCTACTCGGAAGGTTGAGGTGGAAGGATAGCCTGAGCCCAGGAAGTCGAGGTTGTGGTAGCCATGATCATGCCACTGTACTCCAGCCTGGGCAACAGAGTGAGACCCCAATTTAAAAAAAAAAAAAAATTACGGCCAAATGTACCATCTAATAATTCTACACTCCTCTATACTATTACTACCTATTATTATTTCTTATATGCTCTATAGCAGCGATTCTCAACCAAGGAGGATTTTTGCCCCTGACTCCAGGGGACATATGACAACATCTGAAAACACATTTGACTGTCCAGTTGGGGAATGTGCTACTCTTTACAGTCAGAAAGAACAAAAGGACAATTAGAGAATCATATTATCCCATTTTATTCTCTCCCCATAATCTCCAAGTCCAGTATTCCCCCTTGTCTCTTGAAATTTAATTTCCAAACTTAATCTTCCTTCTTACTTCTATTGCTGAGGCCCAATCACAAAGAATCTGGCTTGACTAAAAGACTGAGGTGGAAGGATCGCCGGAGCCCAGCAGGTCAAGGCTGCGGTGTCCGGGAGTGGCCAGGTGCACTCCAGTCTGGGCGACAGAGTGAGACTCCAACTCAAAAAAAATAAATAATAAAAATAAATAATAAAATAAAGTTTTCAGGGTGTTTATTCCTTTCATCAAACCATTTGTGGGTGACAATCCTATTATTACCAAACTCAATATAAAATAAAACCATCCACGGTGCCATATGTCATCACCCTCTTAAGGAAGTTATTACCCAATACTCATGCCCATAAATTTAAATGTAGTTGTTTCTAGTAAATAGTTTCATTTATGATGACTTGATTATATATTGTCATCACATTAAACGAACTGGTGCTCTATCCCCCAAGGAACTCCTTCATACACAAATGTTCCATTTCCAAAAAATATGGGAGAAAGAGGAAAATATTTCTGATGTACATTGGCATAGTTTTTCCTTTTACTACTAGGTGTGTGAATCACATGAAATTCATCTTTTCAGACTGAAATTTACATCTCCACACTCCATAAGAGCAGCATAGCCCTCTTAAAGCTGTTAGGAAATCATTATGATAGCAGACACTGAACCAGCTCATGAGAATCAGCCTCCTACCTCTCCCAAGCCCAGCCTCTTCTCACAACTCCCCGTGCTGCCCAGCAACCACACCCTCTCTCCCACACACACCCATTTTCTTTTCCTCTTTTCCTCATTTTCTAATAGAATGTATAGGTGCACAGTGAAGGCGAAATTTTCAATTCTTTGTTAAGAGTGGACTGCTAAAGGCTCTGACAAGCTCTGCAGTAAAGAAAGTTGCATTACTGTCTTTACCTCAGCACTTCCCAATCTTCCCAGGCAAGGTAATACTCCTGCCATAAAAAGACTATGAACAACTTTCTCAAGCAATGTTCCAGACACAGATTTTGAGAAAATGCTCTCTGAACAACCACACGTATTTTAGTCCCTTGTTAGGAACTTATTATACCAAAACTCAGTAACTAAGGTTGTCTGAAAGGGACTCAAAAACAACTCTTTACTGATGGCATTCATTTTGTGTAGAGAAACTCTACTCCCAGAGCCTAACACCAAGAAACCAGTAAAATTATTTAAATCTCTAGGTAGCTAACAGTTAAATGGCTGTAAAAAGTCTCCCAGATTCTGAAATTAATTTCTGTAGTAAATGTCCTTATCAAAAAAAGACATACATCAGGCCTATGAGTTACAGTGATATAAATTCACGATTAGTTGTGATAAATGGCGGAACTCGCAGCTTTTTGATGAATAACTCTCTGTCTTCATCAAATTCAAAGACCATAAACATGAATTCTTATAACTGTATTTATGACTAGTATTTTACAGGCAAAAATCTAAAATCAATTAATATATTTCTAATTATTTTATTTCCTGTCCTCCCAAAGCATAAATCTATTCTGTTCTGTAATAAGAGCTTAGAGTAAAATATCAAATAGTCATCTTAACTTGCATGCTAAGCCTTCTATTGTCCACTGAAGTGTCTTTGAACCCTGAAAGCGTACATGTTTTTCACCTTTTATATTATGGCTTTATTTAAATAACTTAAAACATCAGAATGCAAAGCAATTAATATTAAAGAATACTCTAAATGCTCTTAATATTTTTAAAGCATATTCGGCAAAGGGCAGTGCTCAGTTGGAGTTACTTCCAGATAAATTATTTGAATGAGAATCTATACATTCTGGGGTTGTCATGAGAAAAATTAGGAGAAATTATTTACTTTAAGAAACTCATCATGTATTTGCAGAAGCCAAAAGAAGAAAGAGTTAAAGAACATGGTATACCTTTCTTTTCGCCCAAAATTATTTACTAAAACAAACAGAGCTTGGTAACTCTTCAACTTCCTGTAATGGCTGTTTTGTAATAAGTGTTCGTAATTAGGCATGCATATTTTCATATAATAATGGTGTTAAATAATACATCTGTGTTGACCAGGTGGAGTGTTCATGCCTGTAATCCAAGCACTTTGAGAGGCTGAGGCGGGAGGATTGCTTGAGCCCAGGAGTTCGAGACCAACCTGGGCAACATAGAAAGAACTTGTTTCTACAAAAAAATTAAAAAATTAGCCCAGGCACAGTGGCATGCACCGATAGTCCCAGCTACTTGGAAAACTAAGCTGGAAGGATCACCTGAGCCCAGGAGGTCAAGGCTGTAATGAGCTGGGATTGCACACCTGCCCTCCAGTCTGGGAGACAGAGTGAGACCAGAGTCAAAGAAGAATAATATGTAATAATCTCTTTGTGATAAGAACATATTTTCCTCTTTACAGTGTAGTCTTTATTTCTATCGGAGAGATATGAAATCCCAAATCTACTCCTTTTATATATAGATGGAAATCTGGAAAATGTGGTATCAATGAGAGATGTTAGAATCAAAATCTAGGAAAGAAACTTAAAAGAAAAAGTATCTCCAAAAATAAAGTCTCTTGTCAACAGCACTGACTGAACAAACTCTTTTGGAATTACTCTGGGATGTGAGAAATAATCCAGAGCAGGAAAAAGATGCTAAAATAATGCCAACATTTCCCTAGGGAGAAAAGTGCTTCCCACATGACCTTCATGGATTTGAGCTCCAAACAGCAGGAAAGGAGGAAGCTGGAACGGCACACACTGCATCCAATCTAAATGGATATGTCAATACTTTGGTAAGACATTATCATTCCAATTTAAAGAAAATCTATGTCTAAGCCACCCTGACATAGGAATGACCCTACACTTTTTCAAACTCTTTGTAGACCCACAATAGGAATATGGAAATAAAAATATTAGATCTCGGTATGTTTAACCTACAAAGTCAGTGGCTACTATTGATGATAAAAATGTGTTTCAAAAGAGAAAAGAGGAAAAGAGACTTTGAGCTCCCTAGGGGCAGAGACCACATGAATCCCTCTCTGTAGTCAAATATGTACAAGAGGGGCTGGGAGAGATCAAACAGAACAACCATCTGCTCTGTGGAAAATTCAAGGCACTGTGACAAGTACAGATAAATCTGCGTGCATTTATACTCTGGTCACAATGTACCTCTTTTTTAATCTACGTACGGAAGTGAGGAATCTATTTTGGGAGGAATTGGTGGCCATTATTACCACATTTATGTAACTCTTATCACATATTAAGGTGCCGACACTTGACAAAAAGCTGGATCATGATAGCCTGTCAATCACCATTCACAGCTGTTTTCTTTTCCACTCCCTTTGGGAAAGGTGATCACTTAAGAAACTGTGCTATTCCCTGCCAGTCGTGAAGTGACTAGTCAAGGTTTACAACTGGGTAACTGTAAATTTTCTCGTGGTGCTACAGTGATTTGGCCAGCTGATTCTTCAGGGTCCTCTGTGGTTAGCAATACTAAGATGGATATTATTTCCTAGTAGCCTCTTAGATCAAAGAGTTGACACATGGAGTAGTCACCAGAGACCTCAAAAATAAGACAATAATAATAAAAGTAATCTCACCCTCTCTTTATGGCAGCATGGCCATCATTCATCACCTTCACATGACATAAAAGTTTTGATTTTGGCTGGGCACGGTAGCTCATGCCGGTAATCCCAGCACTCTGGGAGGCCAAGGCAAGAGGATTGTTTGAGTCCAAGAGTTCAAGACCAACCTGGGCAACATAGCAAGACCTCATCTTCACAAGAAATTACAAAACTTAGCTGGACATGGTGGCACTGGCCTGTAGTCCCCTTTACTCAGGAGCCTAAGCTAGAAGGATCATCTGAGCCCAGGAGGTCAAGGCTGTGGTAAGCCATGAGCATGCCACTACACTCCAACCTGGGTGATAGAGTGAGACCTTGATTCAAAAACATGCACACAAACATACACATATATATACTTTTTAAAATTAAGTATTAAAAAAAAAAGAGGTGAGCTTTTCACCACAACAAGAAGTATGGTTCATTCCTTTATGATTTTACTCACAGGCTTCTGTAATGGTTAACTTGCCAAGCTTTCCATTTCTACTCTTCAATCTCCAAAGAGGATTAAACACCATGCCACTCACTTGATCCTCTAATACCTTAGCCATCCTGAGCAACACAGCTTGCTTGTGTTTGTGCCACAGAATACTCACTCAATTAAGGGTTTGGATCAATAACTGGCTAGAATGGTGGCACTCTCACCACATCATGGCAACCAACAGCGTAAAAGCAATGGATGAAAAATGTGAGCCTTCAGTACAAGGTTTCTCAGCCTTGGCACTGTTGGCATTTGGGGCCAGGTAATCCTGTGTTGTGGGGGCTACTGTGTATGCTGTAGGATGTCAAACAGCATCCCAGGCCTCTACCCACTAAATGCCAATTGGCCACTCAACCACCTCCAGTGGTAACAACCAAAAACTGTGTCTAGACTTTGTCAAATGTCCTATAAAGAAGCAAAATAATCCCAAGGTGAAAACCACTTCTCTAGCCAAATGGAAAATTATCCTAAGCAAGATTACTTGACCTGAAGATTCTAGAATGAGGTTTAATTAAAATTAGCAGAGTGATTTTTAGGTACATGATGTAACCTTTCAGAGTTTCACTATTTCCCCTCTTCCCTCTGACTATAATGGTTATCCTACATATCTACAGGGATCAGTCCCCCATCATATTCAGGCCTCAGCTCAAATACCAGCTCATCAGAGAAGTCTTCCCAGGCTAAGGAGCACCTCACTCCTCTATATCACTCTCTATGACACTATCTCACTGCACTTTAATTCATGGCACTATGTGATGAGATTACATGTTACTTTGCATATGCTTCACTGTTCACCTACACCAGGTAAGAATGGGGCTTCATATGTTTTGTTCACTGTTGCAAAGTATCTAGAATCTATAACTGAGCTTGTCACCTGGCCCATGCTTGATAAATACTCTTTCAGTGAATAACTCAATGAATGAAGACCGGCAAAAGAAGACCTCGCACCTCCCATGACCATACTCTACTCACTATACGTCCCTAATTTTCTTAGCCAGAGATCCAGAACCTTGGCAAATACAAAGCTCAGAAAATATACTCTAGCTCAATTTCCCAAGACCTCCAAAGGAAAGGGGTGACATCTAGATGGGGCCTTCCTGAATTTCAGAAGTTTAATCTTAAATCAACATTTCTAGTACTCAATAATATGTTACCTGCTGGTTATACTATAGCACTGGCATCCCCTGAAGAACACTGTCCAACAGAACTTTCTGTAAGGACAGCAATAGTCCCTATCTGTGAAGCACACAAGGGCAGTCACTAGCCACCTATGCCTACTGACAACTTGAAATCTGGCTAGTGTTACTGAAAAACTGAATCTTAAATTTTGTTTTATTTTAATTAATATATTTTAAATAGATACATATGACCAGTGGCTACAGAGTAGTTTTGAATGCTGTAAAGGACATCCAATTCAGGGAGCTTTACTATTTGATTTGCAATGATATCAGGTTTCTGAATTCAAATTTTCATTTCAAAAGTCAACACATTTCTTTCCTATAACTCCTCCATTTGTTAAGTGCCATGCGGTTACTTAGCCTTTAGGACCTAAAAAGATGCCAAGGGGAATAGCCACCATGAGTGACTTATTCAACACCCATTCCTTCTGCAATTTCTGAGATAAACCCTGATTGGTTTACACCAATCACGCTAGTACCATTTCTCTTGCAAGTGATTGGTCTGAACATGATTATGTGATCCAAGTTGGCCAATAAAGTACAAGGGTTGATCCACCAGGGGTGCCTTGAAGAACATTTCACTTGCTTTTAATAGAGACAAGAAAAAGATAGTTTCCTTTCCTTCTTGGACTTTGTACCTTAGCATTTGACTTCTGGAAATCCATTAGACCACAAGGAAAGTGATTCTAAGGTCTAAGGCTACCCACTAAGGATGGCAAAGTATAAACATGGAGTATATCTTAAAGATAGCAGAGTACAACTGTGCTACCCAGAGGTGCCTTGCCTCTGGGTAACATATTTGCCCTTATGATTAAGCCAAGAGAATTAGAGGCTAAAATTGTTCCAAAAACAAACCCCTATATACAAACATTCTCCTAGAAATGACTTCTCTGGGAATTTGGGAGAAAAATCCTAGTAAAATTGCTAGCTATGATGTATTCATATGACAAAGGGAGGAAGCAAACCTTGACTAGTTCTTTCTGGCACAGCAGGGACACAGCCCAATTGGCCTTGAGTGTTGAAACTTCCTTTTCACACCCTAGTGGATGGTGAGAGAAAAGATAGCTCATTAGGAGGTGGTGTAAGAATGTAAAAACCACAGGACCATCAAGAAGTGTCAAAATCACTCCCCAAGAGGAGAGTGTGGACTATGTACTTAACAACAGTGAGAAGAAAATACCTCCCATTATCACAGTGAGCCCCAGAAGCAAAACACACTAAAATGGCTTCACTCATTTTTGCGGGTGCTAGTCAAAGAGCCTAGAAGAGCTTCATATTTCATTTTCCTGCTAAAATTTCTCAAAGACCAATCAATAACAACTGTACTAATGGCCTGCAATGCCCTGCTAAAAGGAAGAACATTGTCCTAACACTTGGAACTAGGGGAAAGGGTGGGACTGAAAAAAGGTTTCAGGAGGAAAAGAGGCCAACAATAATTGGGGCAGAGCTACAAAATGATACCTTTAAGAGCAGCAAAATTTCATGCAGCTTCAAGAAAGAGCTTGTTTTCCTCCCAGGGAATGTCCTTCAACCTGTGAGAATGTGGATCAACATAAACAGGAAATCTAGATCAAGTGGCTCCCCAAGTCCAGGGAATTACCTCAAGATTAACTCATTCAAGAAGTGGGTTGCACAGCATTAACATATATCCTAAAACATCACTAAGTCAGCCATCACTCTCTCAAATTCCCTCAATCATGATAAGCAGAGGTGATATTTAAAACATATAATAAATCAGAGATAATCTACCACAATAGATGGTGAGATATGGGTAAAGAGATCTACTGTAGGATTTCGGAGGTCCCAAAACATTGAAAGAGTTTCCAGGGCAGGGATGGACTGGGAATTCGGGGAGTTTGGGCCAAATATATACTTTAGGATTTTTTTTTTTAAACAATCTGTCTGTCTATACCAGAACAAGAACTTACCATGAGCCATAGTTTTTGAATTGGGACACTATTTTCCTTAATTTTTAAACCAGTTCAAGGAAATTCTATATCCTTCGTAATTTTTCAAATCACAGATATAGTTTGATTTTATGGCACACAATAAGAGGCTTTACAATCCTGCCAAAATGGTGACATCTCCTACAGAAGACTCATTTTGCCATATTGGAAAGCCAGCTGTACTCCTGCCTGGATAAAATTTTTCTTTAAACTGGCCCACTTTTTATAAAATCTTAAATATAATTTAATAGAAAATATAACACATCGAAATGGAAAACTAACATGGCTTGCCAGACGTGAGGGGTACCAGGAAATAATGAAATCCATGAGATCAAATCCTAAGATACTCTCCCAGCTGAAGTTTCCCAGGCCAGTACTACCTCTGCTTGTTAATAAGAAATATTAGCAAGTGATAGAGAAGTATTAAAGACCTATCAGTACCAAACTGTGAGTTTCTCCTTGATTAAAAAAAGAAAAAAAAAACTCTAGAAGAAATAAGTTTATGATGTTAAAGTCAAATCTTTGTGTCACAGTAGTCATTTCTCACATGATATAAAATCCCATTCAATACTACACTTGAGGAAAACATTACTATACACTATAAGAATAGTAATGAAAGGTGAGAATTTCTAAAGTTATTAGACAGCATTTCTCAAGAAGGCAAGGTTCAACATTATTTACATACCACCAGGTCTCGGTTACATATAGAAAATGGGGCTTAAAGTAATACAGGTAAGTTTTAAGAGCAAGAAAGACAACCCAGAAGGTAACTACTCTTAATGCTGTTGATCTCCATCAGGGTCACTGGAGACTACTAGCTGAGAGTCAGAGGTGAGGATCATTTTAGGATCAGTCAATTAACCCCTAAAGACTAACATCACCATGTCATACTCAAAGAACACACCAGGTAGACTGACCATGATGGGGCCATATAGTTATGTCGTAAGACTGTTGCGCAGGGAAACAATTGCACTTAGCTTTGTGACTGAGTTAGTTTCTGCACGTAAATAAACAAATAGAAAACTCAGTTTTTAAACATATATCAGATACTTATTCCCAGCTATATACTGGCAATAAAAAAAGCTCAGAATCCAGCGACATATCTCTTCCCTACTTTCTTCTTATTGCCATCCAGACCACTGATAAGCATCAAGAGAAGTGACAAGATAAGAAATAAGAGTTCAAGTCAACCTAATAATTTAAACAAGGGAAATTCTGGCCATTAAAGTATTACTCAGCAGGATACACACAAACAATACATTATTTGCCAAACAAAATTCCACATAATGTAGATTAACAACACCCAGAGGAAAAGATAGAAGGTTCTTCTGTTTTATACTGTCAGAAATTGGGCTTTATAAACCCAAATAGATACAATAAATGAGTTTATTTTGTTAGGTTAGAAAGATTGGTAACCTTTAAGCAAATCACACAGCACATGCAAATGACCGCGCTCCAATTATTTAATACACATGTATTCGGCTAGGTGCATTTTCCTGTTGAAGCTCTGAATTAATCATGTCCTTCCACCCACCCACTCACTCTTCTCCCCAAGAAGCTAGTTTCAAAGAAGAGAACAGCATCCTTTCAAATTTATGACCAGGAAAAAAGATATTTGACTTTGATCCATCACAGATATGAAAAATATATATTTATATATAACTCTCTGTATGCCTTGTGTTAACCCACTAAATTTATAGATTAATGAATATTAGGATTTATGTTATGTCAAAGTAAATATTGACCTTATCTCTGGCTGGGTCAATATTTACTGCTTTGCTCAATAAATCTTGATGTTCATTTTCAAACTAAGTCAATATCAGTTCATTAATTTCTGCATGGTTCATATCAGCATTTTATAAAATCTGAACTGCCAGTGAGAATGTTTTATCTAAAAAAAATTTAGATACAGTCAATTAAAGAGACAAAAAAGCTTTTGCTTTCCTTCTGGTTTCATTTTTAGGTTTTTCTTTTCCTTCCCTCCCCTCAAAATTGTTACAAAGAAAACTGTCTAAATTTGATATAATTTAACCATCCATTCAAAATCAAAGGTTCTTTTTAAAAAATATTATGGATATACTGTTATAATAAACTGAAATATCCTAGATCTACTACTATAAAATATTGAAATATTACATAAATATAAAAAGGCAATATCCCTCATTTATCAGTGATAACCAGAATTAACTTTTGTGTGTAATGTCCAGATTCCTCAGCTTTATTCATTAGTGGGACTATAATACTCATTATGTTAATATATCTTTATAGCTCATTCTACTTCATTTTAGTGAATGTTTGGGTAAGCATTTTATTGTAAGGATGTATTATAGTTACCCAAGTTCCTGCTGATCATCATTTAGTCTGTTAAACACAATGCTACTAAGGAGGCATGCACAGGTTTCTAAAAGACAAATTCCTAGAAGTGCTGGATGAAACTTTATCAATATCTAACATTTTTACAGCTATTACCAGAGCCCTCCAAAAAAGTTCCATCAACTCACATCCTTCACAGTCAATTAAAAACCCTAAGTTCCAGGCCTCCGTGTACCCATTTTTAAATGCACCATCACAACACCAATTGAAATTGTTAGCCCTGATATGTATCACTTGATACCAACACAGCACTGAATAATATTTCATCTTTCTAACAGATTTTTCCAAGAGTCACAAGGACCCTAGCGAATGTATTCGTGTCCTCTCATAATATATGTTAGTGTCCATTCATTTTACAAACACGTGTGAAACCATCTGCAGAAAGAAAGTGCCAAGAAACTTTAGAACTCAGGTGGCAAGGAATAAAATACGCTTATTTAAAAAAAAAAAAAAAAAAAGTATTTCTAGGTTGAGAGAACAATTTCTTTCAAACAATGGAGAGAAAAAAAGTCAAACCCAGGCAAGTATTGAAAAATGCTCAAGGTACCTTAAGCATATGGCAACACATTTTTCTCTTTTAGACATAAAGCTCTGATTAGTGTGTGACCATATGTGTTTTTTCTCACACTATCTATCCTTGTAACCACACATCAACTATAAAAGAAAAAGAGTACCTGTAGGAAGAAACAGTTTATTCTACAATTTGTTTCCTACCTTGAGGGCTTCCTATCCAAAAACATTTATGTAGTAACAGAGAAATATAAAGATTAATTACAGACAAAGGTTCTGCTCAAAAAACATGCAGTCTAAAGGGCCTAAGAAACGTGGCCCAAACACTACTACATCTTAATGGGTTCTAGTCCGAATTCTTTATCTTTGCAACCAACCCACCAAGTCTCTTCTCATTTACTCATTTTAAATGGAATGCAATGCCATCTTCAATCATCTTGGGGATAGTCCTAGATAATTTGTTTTGCTTTCTCCTCCATGTACAAATGATAATGAATTCTCATGGGCTCTTTCCTTTTGTCTCTCAAATCCCCAATGACGCAGCCTCATCATTTTTCATCCTGCCTCTTCCTCCCTCTAACCAATCGTTCGCCCTACAACCAGTGGTCTTAAACATCAAACTAACCATAGACCAAATCCAGCATGAAACCCTTTAATGACTATACCCCACAGAGAGAAGTTCTATGCAGGTATTGAAGTTAGACCACGGAGGGGCATTAATTTTCTCCATCCTTATCATATGCTCTAGACATTCTGAGCTGCTTCCAGTTCTCTGGTCACTGCCTGATCATTTCATGCTCAAGGCCGTTGCATGCCCTGGCAAATAGCTGCCCATCTATAAAGACTGGGATCTAATAACAGCAATTCTGTGAAAAGTTTCTCTGACCTCCCCCATGATAGCACAACATCTGGCATACAGTTGTTAGTGAGCAATTAATAAGTGCAGTGAATAAATAAATAAATAAAGAACTTCTACTGAAAAACTGTAAATAGGAGCTGGGTATGGTAGCTCACGTCTGTAATCCCAGCACTTTGGGAGGCGAAGGCGAGAGGATTGCTTGAGCCCAGGGGTTCGAGATCAGCCTGCGTTACATGGTGAGACCTCATCTCTACAGTAAATCAAAAAATTAGCTGTGTGTGGTGGTGTGCACCTGTGGTTCCAGCTACTTAGAAGGCTGAGGCAGAAGGACCACCTGAGCCCAGAAGGTTGAGGCTGTGGTGGCCGTGAACACGCCACTGCACTCCGGCCTGGGCAACAGAGTGAGACTTCCGTTTAAAAAAAAAAAACAAAAACTGTAAATAGGGATGTGCAGAAAAGACAAGGGGAAAAAAAAGGCAGGGTTAGACTGGGAAGTTAACGGAAAATGCGTCAAAAGGCAGAGGTAGCCTTTGAGCTGGCATGTAGGAGGATAAATCTCAAGGCTGATTCCTTCCCAGTAGGTGTGGTTCCATCAGATCAGAAGGTTGCTATTGCAAAGAGAACGTCTCTAGAAAAATGATTCCCTTAAGAGACTTTGTAGGAGGCTTTAGGAGAGGCAAATAATATGACAATATCAACATTAAAATTTGAGATCCTACAGTGCCTTCCATTCTCCTAATGACAAAAACACACTTCTGCAGGCATGTATATTTTGCTTTATCCTGTACAGACATTCTTAAAAATAGGCATGGAAATGTAATTTTAGGAATTTAATTATATCTTAAGTTCACCAGGGGAGCTAGTTACTTAAAGGGATCCAACGGTGAAACCTTTGCAAATCACCCACTAATTTATCTGAATTTCATGGCAGGACCCCCTTTAGTGAGTTCCCAAGCACAGTCTCTGGCATGAGTTAATTTATCCATCTATCCACTTGCCCACTTGAAAAATATGCACAAAATGAGATACACTGGCACACTGCAGGAGAAACAAGGATTTATAAGTGATAATCCTTATCCTCAAGGGTTCTACATTTAGCTGGGGAAATGAGGCACATGCCTACACACACATACACAATGTTTATATGAGTAGGGTAGTGGGATAGTGTATAATTAAAAGCCAAATGAGTAATACTCCACTCCAGGGTGGAAGCCAAAAATTATACCAAGTGCTTACATACGCTACCTCTGATCCTTAAAGCCATCCTGCCAGGTATGTGCTTTTATCTTTATTTTACACCTGAGCAAGTCATCAAACCCCAGGACAGTTTGAAAGAATTTTAGATGTCCCCTGGCCAAGGCAGGAATGCTTCTTAGAATAATCCTGTTTGACCTTCACACAGCCCAATGCCAGATCCTTCTTATAAGGAACTGTGGTTATCGTATGTTTCAATTTTGGATTCCTCTAACAATGAAATATGTCCCTTTGTAATGATTCTTAGAATCTCTTTCTACCCAGAAGAAACATGATAGAGATTATTTTAAAATGCAGAAAATCACAAAAAATAAGTTAAAAAAAAAAGACGGAGGAGAAGGAGAAACCACAGACTGTTTTTCCCCAAGCCTTTGAGGGGGAAAAGAGAAAACAGACAGCATTATCAAATTTCCACTTGAACTTGTTCCAGATTTGTTTTTCATTTCCCTTCCCGCAATGATGACCTACCTAGCAAGTATCACTCTTTGTGGAATCATTAGAGAAGTTCTGGGCAAACTCCAAAATTCATGAGCTGTCATCATCTCAAGTAACACAGAAAAATATCTACATCTTAGTTGAGTAATACTGATAGAAAATAAATTGTTTTAATATTTCCAATGAAATACTCTTAAAAACTATTGCATTTTTTCCCAGTATAATTCTACATGCGACACATAAAGTCTACTATGTTGGTATAAGAAAAAAGAAATCCAAAGATATAAAGCAATCTTGAAAACATTGCTATTGTTTAGAGTTAATGATAATATCTAATATCTATGTTCCAATTCATACCTTGTATGAGTGATGTTTTCACATTGAATCTAGATATTATTAACCCTTTTTATAGTAGATGATATTAAAAACCAGAGAGATAGCCTCTATCTTCAGATGACCACAATCAGACTAGAGCACATATCTCCTGGTTCCTCAATAAAGAATTTTCTTTTTTTTTTTTTTTTTTTTTGAGTTTAAGTATCTCACTCTGTCACCCTGACTGGAGTGCAGTGATACGCTTACTGCCACCACAGCCTTGATCTGCTGGGCTCAGGTGATCCTTCCACCTTAGCCTTCCAAGTAGCTGGAACTACAGGCACAAGCCAACACGCCTGGCTAATTTTTTTTTTTTTTTTTTGATAGAGATGAGCTCTCACCAAGTTGCCCAGGCTGGTCTCAAACCTGTGAGCTCAGGCAATCCTCTCACCTCGGCCTCCCAAAATGCTGGGATTATAGGTGTGAGACACCACGCTAGGCAATAAAGAGTTTTCTATGCTAAAGTTGGAAGTATTAACAAAAGCACTGGATGATAAGCATACAAAAGTTTAACATTTCAAATATGAGTAGAGTAGACATTACTCTACTTGGCATTTTCCAAGGTGATACAATGAAATTGAAATCAACTGAGCTAGTCCTAAAGCAGTAGGAAGTGAAAAGTTATCTTAATACTAATGAAAGTTATCTCAATATTCATGATAATATCCTAAAAAACAAGCTATCCACAGCTGGAAAACTTATGCATTCCTTATGTGACATGACTATCCTTAGTGACTGAGGGAGAATGCCATCAGAATAGCAAGGTCAGCATTGTTCACCAAACTCCACCCATACCAAGTCAACAAAAGGAGTAGGATACAGTCACCCAGAACAGCCAACATACACTTACCTCCCCACCCCCTCCATCTCCTGCAACACAACCCACTACTCTTATCTTCACTCCTCCCAAGTCATTTCCAAAAGCAGGATCACCAGAAACACTATGAATGCTAACTAGAAGACTCAATGAGGCTATACCAGCTTAAGGGAAATTCAAGGGGGAAAAAAAATTGTGCTAATGTCTGAAACAATTCTGTCAGTCAGACTAACATCTGCTCAAAAACCTAGACTACGTTAAAGTAAGCAGGAGTTGGCAAACTTTTTCTGTAAAGAGCCAGATAGTAATAGTCCAGGCTTTTTGCTCAAAAGGTCTCTGTCACAACTACTCAATTATGCGGTTGTAGCATGAAAACAGCTGTAGACAATATGCAACATGATGGGTATGGCTGTGTCCAAATAAAACTTTATTTACATAAAATAGGCAGCAGTTTCTAGTATGCCAAACTCTCAACTCAAGGATAGTTTGTTTAACCCTCATTCTCAAAGCCCAAATGGGAAGCCCTTGTGAATTATGGCTGATAAACTCTAACTTGCTCAGCTCTCAGGATTATCTAGTAATCACCCACTGTCAATCACGACTACCCACCAAGAATTTCCAAAACAACATCGACAGCAGCAAAAAGTAATAATGGTGTACAAAAATGCAAGAAGTAGTATTAGCTGCTTACTTTACACCAGAGACCATGTGAAAGTTTCACAAACATCATCTCACTTCATCCTCATGACACTCTATGAGGAAAGTGCTATTAATTATTCCCATTTCATAGATGGGGAAACTGAAGTTCCAAGCAATTAAATGTCCTTCCAACCTCATAAAGAAATTAATTGACAAAACTTAGATTTGAACCATGGTCTATTTATACGACTTCAAAATTCACTCACCACACCCCTAAAGCACCAATGGCATTATTTCAATAGGAGGAGCTAAGACAATCAGAGAATTAGAAGCATGATATTAAAATCTAAACCATTAAACCAATCTTTCAAGAATGGCCTGTTTCACCTTTGCTAAACCACCTCCCACCAGAAAAACAAGTCCTCTTCTGTCAGTCCCACATTTCAAGCAACATTTATATTCCAAAGAATAAACTTGTAGCTAATAGTCCCACATCTGGATTGCTATGGTTTTGGGGTGTTGGCCTGAAGTACAAAATGTAACAGGCCCCAACTTTTATTCCTTCCTGTCCTTTCTTTATGCACTGGTCAAATGCTAAGGAATGTCTCTGAGGAACCACAAGTCTTCACATGGGAACCAATACTGCACTACTTTGGCATGAGGCAACCACTTTCAGTAACAACTGCTTCATGCATAACAACTGTGTGTCACCAATTAATATCTGTTTATTCTGTTCTTCTCTTACTCTTATTTTCTCCATTACACATAGCAAATGATTACACTGGTTCCTCCAAACTACATCCTTTTGAGGAATCCCTAATATGACTGCCCTATCTGAATTCCAGAAAAAAAAAATCAACCAGAACAAGGGTTGACAACTATAACCCATGGACCCTATCAAACCAGCCACCTGTTTTTACACAGCCTGCAAAGGAAGAATGGTTTTGATATTTTTTAATGGACGAGAGGGAAAAAAAAAAAATCAAAGGAAGAATGATGTTTCCTGATACATGAAAATTACAAATTTCAAATTCCAGTTTTCATAAATAATATTTTATCAGAACACAGCCAGTCTGTCCATACTTGTCTATGTATTATAGCTGCTTTTATGCTACAATGGCTATAAAGAGTTAAGAAGCTTCAACAAAGACCATGTGATGTGAAAAACCTAAGATGTTTATTATCTGGAACTTTTCAGAAAAAGTGTGCTAACCTCTGAAATTGAACTATTAGTTCTTCCACTGATAGAAGTGGTCCCCAAGTCCAGACACAATGCATTCCAGAAATACAAAATAGAGACTCCATAAATCCACCAAACTTAAGGACATCAACAATCACCCCATCACAAAGATGGCACCACTTATGGCCATTCTTAACTAATTAATGGGAAAAGTTTTAGGCCTTTCATTTCTTCACTGCCATTTGCAACTGGAGATGCTAATGGGATATAACTTCCCATTTCCTGACTATCAGCATTATTATTCTAAATTGATGAACTGTAAATAGCAGGCCACTTTATGCCTCCTCCAGACTGATATCGGAGCAACAGAGTACAAAAAGATAAATTTTCTTTGGGTTTCTTGGCAAGAAGCTATATATATGTAATTCTGGCTTTCATCTTCCGATTTCCTTCATTTATCAGAAATGGCGACAAAAAGGTTCTAATTAGATAATTCTAATCACAAGGAACTGGGTGTGATGGAAGACTTCAGAATCACTATCTGTTCATTGCAAAACAAAACAGATAGGCTATTCTCCCTGTAGGGGCAGGAGATTTATCAATAGACAAAAGGATGCAAAAAGCCAATAGATAAGGTGTAATTAAAGATCAGACCTATAAATTTTACACTGACATAAATTTAACAAGATTTGCAGGGAGAAATTCAGGATTTAAACCAGAGCATCATTATAAAAAGGATAACTTTCAGTTCTATATGCAACAACATTGCATAATGCATAGATTTATTATTAAGACTAATATTCCATGCCTCCAAGCTCTTTCATACAAGGAATTTGAATTATTCAGTGCCAAAGTAATTTCCAAAGTGGTCTATTTTCCTCAAGCATTCCTCCTTAATTAGCTTTAATACATTTTCCATGTATTTTTTCGGCATCAAAATCTTTTTCAGAAATAACAAACCACCTATCGTATTTTTGGCAGTTGTGGGAAGCATAATCCAGAAAGTCCTGTACATAATTTAGGTCTTCATTTTTTCCCCTTAAAATGTAAGAAAATTATTTCCAATGTAATCAACAACATAATTACAACAATGTTCTCTCTCCACCAGCTCAAAGGGCAAAAGTAAAAATAAAAATGAAAAGAACTGCAGATTACCATAGAGTGAGGGCTAAAATATATTCAAACAACAAGATCTGATTTAAAAATAAAGTTGCATTTCTTGGATTACAGCCTAATAGACCATTTTGATATCTGATGTGTATAATATTTAGAAGACATTTAGCAGCTCAAGACTAGACATATATTTTCTGCTTTCTGAAATCACAGTCACTGAAAAGACAGAAAAGAAAAAGCTGTGTCTTTCAGAAAATTACAAGTTTGGTACAATAACTCATTAACAAGTACAAAGTTAAGAAATAAGTGCAAATTGAGGGGGAAAAAAAACAGGTTGAGAAAACAGGTGGGAGAGATAGAGTACTTTTAACCTTGAGGGAAAAGAGGCTTGATTCATTCAACTTTCAGGTGAATTTCAACTACACAAGATTTGAACAACTAGAACTCAGGCGTGAAAGTGATTTAGAAGTGTGTTTTCGAGAGATTTTAATGGGACGTTAATTGGCCTTTGTGATCCAATCACAACAACTGGACTTACCAGAGTAGGCCCAGTACGGGTCACCTGAAGCCTTGCGCCTGCGGATCTGCACTGCGCTGCCGTGTCTGTTCTCATGCAAGGCCCCAACGTAACCTTCTGTCAACGCTGAAAGAGAAAGAGAATCACAGTGAGACAAAGTCATCAGCCCAAAGGATGCAGAAAGGGCATCAAGCAAACACAGCCAGGTGACTTCTTCTGTGAAACCACAGACTTTGGAATGACTGAATAGAAGCAACTTACTTCACAAAAAGAAAAATAACCATAGGGTAGTCTAGACAAATTATCATGATGATTACTAGAGTTAACAATCGCTTAAAATGAGCTTTTACATTGCTCAAGTAACGCTACTATACTAAGCCCTTCATATACATCACCTCATTTGATCTGCAAAAACACCACCAGGAAATAGATACAATAGTCCCAAAAACAGGACTGCAAACTGAAGCTTCAATAAGTGAAGTAACTCTAACTTGCCCCGTCATACAACTGGTAGACCTGAAACCTGAGATTTGGGTTCCAACCACAAGCTTATGTCCTAGGTATAAAGACCCTCCAGCCTCATTCGATCTTCATAGAGTTAGGGGTCATTCTATCTGTTCTACAGACGGAGAAAGTAAACAGGCCCAGGTCACACAGGCAAGCATGCAGCAAATCAGAAAAATGAAAATAAGTATTCCTGCATCAAAGCCAGGGCCTCTGCCATCCAAGTGAAGCACAATTCGAAGGCTGGGAGACTCCTGGAGATTAGAACCTGTGTTCCGTATCATTCTGGTCATTGTCACCTATAGTACCTGAAGATATGAGACAAGAAACCCTCCAAAGCCAACATGCTCAGAAAGGAACCACTTCTTAATGATGCATATGTGAAATCTCAAAACGAATCCAACCTACAAAGTAAAAGCAAAAATATTCTATCCCATTATGGAGAGTTTCCATCTGCCTGCCATAGTGTTCAAAGCCCTCTCTTTCCAGCCACTTCATAGATGCAAATTTCTTTTGTTGTGAACCCACACCTGAATACACTAATGTGTATGAAGACAAATATCACAGGTGCCCAGAATCCAAAATGAAATGGAATTATACTCAAACAATATATCCTAACTGACTATGTTAATATTTAAAGGCACCCAAACAAAATCAAGTGTGCTTTCAAAGAGGAAAAAAAAAGGTTTGGGAAACTGTACATTCATTTTTTTTTTTTTTAAATACAGGGTCTCGCTCTGTCACCCAGGCTGGAGTGCAGTGGCAGGATCATAGCTCACTGCAGCTTAGAGCTCCTCGGTTTAACCAATCCTCCCACCTCAGTCTCCCAAGTAGGTGGAACTACAGGCACACACTATCACACCCAGCTAATTTTTTTTTTTTTTTGTAAAGACAGGGGTCTTTTTGTTGCCTAGGCTGGCCTGAACTCCTGGGCTCAAGTGATCCTCCCAGCTCAGCCTCCAGAGTAGCTAGTTAGGACTAAAGGCGTACACCACTGTACACAGTTGGGTATAAAACTTTTTGGGGGGGGGGAATTTGGAGTCTCACTCTGTTGCCCAGGTTGGAATGCAGTGACACACTCATAGCCACCACAGCCTCGACCTATTGGACTCAAGTGATCTTTCCACCTCAGCCTTCCTAGTAGCTGGAACCACAGGCATGTGCCACCCTACCGGGCTGATTTTTTAAAAATTTATTGTAGAGATGAGGTCTCACCATGTTGTTCAGGCTGGTCTCAAACCCTAGAGGCCAGGTAATCCTCTCGCCTCTGCCTCCCAAAGTGTTGGGATTACAGGCGTGAGCCGCCACGCCTGGCTGAAAACTATTTTTCATATCTGTTTACTATGCTTCAAAAAAGTATTCCTGGGTTTACTATGCTTCAAAAAAGTATTCATGGCATCTGTTGCCCCATGGATCACCAGGGTAGATTCAACTCATGTGGCTGGCTAGGTAGGTATCCCCTTACCTTCCTCACTGTTCCATGTGCATCCCTCTCAAAGCTGAGAACTCAAAGAGGATAACTATCCCCACTGGAGGAGGACCATTCTTCAATTCTCCAAATGACCTCTCAAGGTCCCAAAAATTATTCCCAAATAATCCTTCCTCTTTCTATCAAGTCAATGAGTAAAACAGTGTTGACTATGTGAATAATTAATGTGGCTTCCATTAGGTACGTGTTTGAGCCTGTTTCACTGTCTGTAAAATGAAGCTAAAAGTGCCAACCCGAGTGAGGGCCAAGATGGCGACCGGGCAGCGTGGTCTGTGAGACCTCCGCAGAAGAGGATACAGAAAAACTCCAGATCTCTACCAGGGGGCCTGCTCCCCACACGGAACTTGTCCACGGACACCGCAGAGGCATTACAGCAGGCCTGAGGTAAAAGCGGCCGCCGCCCCTGCCGGCAGCCCGGAGCTGCCGCCGGCGGCCCGGGGCGCCGCCGCCGAGGCGACCCAGGGCCTGCCAGCGCCGCGGACACAGCCCACCCGAGGAGCGCCGCTGCCGCCCCGGGGACCCGGGGCGCGCTGCCGTGGGCGCCGCGCCGAGGCGACCCGGGACCCCGCCCGCGC
>CAUYQG010108621.1:0-59773 GCA_963574415.1 Tarsius wallacei
AAATTACATTTTGGGGGCCCCCCATACAATTTTAATACAGCGTTTTTCTTTCTTAAAATGTATATACAAGCCGGGCTCGGTGGCTCAGCCTGTAATCCCGCGCCTTTGGGAGGCTGAGGTGAGTGGATTGCCTGAGCCCGCGGGTTCGAGACCCGCCTGGGCAACTTGGCGAGACCTCATCTCTACAATAAATCAAAAATTAGTCGGGTGTGGTAGCACACACCTGTAGTTCCAGCTACTTGGAAGGCTGAGGCGGAAGGATCGCTGGAGCCCAGCAGGTCGAGACTGTGGTGGCCGGGAGTGGCCACTGCACTCCAGTCTAGGTGACAGAGTGAGACTCCAACACAAAAGAAAAAAAAATTGTAGACAATTTAATTAAAACCATACTGAGATACCACCTATCTCTGGTCAGGATGGCCATCATCAATAACTCAAAAAACAACAGATACTGGAGAGGATGCAGAGAAAAGGGAACGCTTCTATGCTGTTGGTGGGAGTATAAACTAGTACAACCTCTGTGGAAAACAGTGTGGTGATTCCTAAAAGATCAAAAAATCAACCTTCCACATGACCCAGCAATCCCTCTTTTGGGAATATACCTAGAGGAACTCAAATCGTTCTATAAAAAAGATACCTGCACATGCATTCTTATTGCAGCATTATTCACAATAGCAAAAACATGGAACCAACCATGCTGCCCATCAAAGTGGACTGGATAAAAAAAATGTGGTGCATATACACAATGGAATATTATGCAGCCATAAAGAAGGACAAAATTATGAACTTTGCAGAAACTTGGATTGACTTCGAGTCTATAATACTTTGCAGCAACTTGGATTGACTTAGAGTCTGTAATACACATTAATCTATCACAGAAACAAAGAACTGAGTACCACATGTTCTCACTCATAAGCAAACCTTGAACAATTATCATAATCTAACAGAAAGGGATTGGCAGTAGTGGGATACTGCCTGGTGGAAGGGAACAAAACATCAATAAATGTACCGATCTCAAACCAGGTGAAGTGGGGACCAAAGGGAGGCCCAAACTTTACCTGTATCATGATCACTTATCTACCTAATCCTGAATTGTAGCCCACATCTTTAAAATAAAAAAATAAAATAAAAAAATATATATGTTGTCAGGGCTTGGTGGCTCAGCCTGTAATCCCAGCAATTTGGGATGCCAAGGTAAATGGATTGCCTGAGCCTGTGGGTTCAAGACCAACTCAGGCAACTTGGCAAGACCTCATCTCTACAATAAATAAAAAATTAGCCAGGCATGGTAGCGCCCACCTGTAGTTCCGGCTACTTGGAAGGCTGAGGCAGAAGGGTCGCTGGATCCCAGCAGTTTGATGCAGGGGTGGCCATGAGGGTGCCACTGCACCCCAGCCTGGGCGGCACAGTGAGACTCCAACTCAAAAAACACAAATTTTGGCACCATTTGTATGTTGAAAGTTGTCAGATCATATGCTTTAAATGTGTGCAGTTTATTATATGTTAATTATGCCTCAACAAAATTATTTATAAAATCCCAGAGAGATGGTCAGTGAGCATTTCCCCAGGGGGGTCTGTGGGGTTGCAGGTTGGATTCACACCCACCCCTCGAGCCAATTCTGAGTGGGAATACCCTGGAGGAAGCTCCTGGGGCGTATTTTTCTGATCAGACCTGGCTGGAAAGCATCAGCTAAGGAGCTGGGATAGGACAGCTCTTAAGTGTTGTGAACAGGCTGAGTGTGGTAGCTCCCAGAGCTTTGGGAGGCTGAGACAGGAGGATTGCTTGAGATCAGGGGTTCAAGACAGCTGTGAGCTATGATCATACCACTACATTCCAGCCTGGGTGACACAGTGAGACCCTGTCAAAAAGAGAGGGAAAAAGGGAGGGAAGAAGAGAGGAAGGGAGGAAGGAAAGAAGGAAGGAATACACTTGGTAGAAAAAAGAAAGAGTTATTAACAAGGAGCTGGGCCTCTGTGCCCCCAAATTGGAAGCAGCAGCTGCTGAGGGTAATTTCTGAGACAGCTGGCAGTTAAGGGTTGTGTGTGATAGGGACGTCAGTTCTGAAGGTGGGATCTGCATAGTTATTCCAGCTCTCCCTAGAGCCTTTTTGTTGTTGTCGTTGTTGTTGTTGTTGTTGAGTTCTCGCTCTATCGTCCAGCCCAGGCAGGAGTGCAGTGACATGATCACGGCTCACCGCAGCCTCAACCTCCTGTGTTCAGGTGATCCTTCCACCTCGGCTTCCCAAGTAGCTGAAACGACAGGTGCGTGCCACCATGCCCAACTAATTTTTTGATTTTTTGGGGGGAGAGATGAGGTCTCATCTCTATCTCATAGGCTCACTATGTTGCCTAGGCTGATCTTGAATTCCTAGGCTCAAGCAATCCTCCCACCTCAGCCTCCCAAAGTACTGGGATTATAGGTGTGAGCCACTGCACCCAGCCCTATTTTTGCTTTTTAATTATGTCAAAGGGGGAGTTGGCTAAGGTCCAGCCTCATTAGTTAACTATCTCCCCCATATGCTTTTTTTTTTTTAAAGATGCTCGGTGATGTCAGATAAGTTTTGCCTTGGCAGACTGTTTGGGGAAGCGTGGCATGGGCAAGATAATGGTCTCACTATAGAGCCCTGATCCACTGGACTGACCGAGGAGAAGGGCTCTTATTTTGTGTGGGAGACACACCTCTCAGAGTGTTGTCTTCCTAGTAAGATGACCTGACAAGTACTTCTTTTTTTCTTGCCCTTGACTGAGAGACCTATGCTGAATTGGCACAGATTCCAAGTTTTCTTGTAGAAAGCAAAATATTTTTTCACTTTTGCAAAGCAGCTTATACGTAACAACATTTTCAGTAGCTTATGCTTTCAAAAGTTTCCCTCTCGACAACTAAGGGTTTTAAAAGTGGCTTAAGGCAGCTGCTCTTGCATCTGAGAGATGTTGCCTCTGAGAAGGGCACTGTGGTTCCTTGCAGGTATCTTGTGGAGTGTTGTGACCTGAAAAGATACTTGTCATTGTGCTGCATTATAGTGTACTGTGTTGTATCAAATTGTACTTTTGCAATTTAAGCAGTGCTTACTGTGTGTCAGCTGTTGTTCCCTGTGCTTTAAAAATATTAGCTTACTTAATTTACTCTCTTTAGCAACTCTACAAAATAGTACCGTTTTCCAAATGAGGAAACAGAAGTATGTCCGCCCTCCAACTAATGGCCTATAAATTTGGCCTATAAGTATGTCTACTTATCCATTTTAAATCTACTTCCTCTCAGGAATAAATATCAAAGTCCTGAAGGTTCTGCCTTCTGATTAAATCTCTTAGATCCTGTAGTACTGAGACTGTATACACCCAGGATTATTAAACTCAACTTTAAAGTGTCTGTGAAGTGTGTAAACTTAGATGAAAGAACAGAGTTTGTAGAATGTTATCAAATCTCCAAACACCGGAATTCCCAAAATGGTCAGCTCCAAAGGATTTAAATGCATCTCCTAGGCCAGGCACGGTGGCTCAAGCTTGTAATCCCAGCACTTTGGGAGACCCAAGTGGGAGGACTGCTTGAGCCCAGGAGTTCGAGGCTAGCCTAGGCAACATAGCAAGACCTTACCTCTACAAAAAAAAATCAAAAAATTGGCCAGACATGGAGGCTAAGGCAGAATAATTTCTTGACCCCAGGAGGTCGAGGCTATAGTGAACCCTTGATGGTGCCACTGCACTCTAGGCGGGTGACAGAGTGAGATCCTGACTCAAGACAAATAAATAAATAAATCTTCTGGAGCATCCTGCTTAGATATCAGATATGAAATTTTTTTTATGTTTTTGATGTGCTTTGTGTTTACGAAATGGTTGAGAAGACTTCCCAAGTCTTCACTCGCAGGTGTCTTGTGGAGTTCGTTCTTTCATTTATTCACAGGTAGAGTAAGTATCACCAAAAACCTGAATGTAGGGTAGGCTTGGGGAGGACAAGGCCCTCAGGTGACTGCCTGGGTCGTAGGGGGCAAGTCTGATGGTGACTCCAGCTTCCCTTTACAGAAAGGCACTTGTCCGATGCAAGGAATAGAGCAGGTATTGAAGAAATAACAAACCTTTGCTTTGTGGACATCGCAAAAGAAGAACGTCACCCACCCATCTGACCAGAGGGGAAATCAGAGGAGTTCTGGGTCGGAATAAAATCTCTGAAACCAACTGCTAATGGGAGGTAAGAATGGCCAGCTGTGGGATTCACCTTCCTGAGAGTTGGGGAGGAACTTTGCACTGGGGAAGCCAATTTTAAAAACTATTCCTCATTGATGCCAGCCTCGCGAAGACATTTTCCCGTGCCTCCGTGAGGGGCTGGAAGGGGCCTACATGTGGCTCCCGTTTCTGTGGCCAGACCCTGGTAGTGAACATATGCAGGCAGCCAGGAACAAGCCTGTGGCTCTGCAGCCTGGGCTGCCAGCCTTCTCGTCAGGACATGCGGGCTTAATTACTCCACTGCTCTCTGGAAATGATGTGAGCTTGTCCTTGAAATCCCTGACCAGGCGCCAGGCCCTGCTGGGTTTGTAAATACCTCCTATTGTGGGTGCAGGGAGCCTTTGCCCAGTCCAGCGGCCTGTCTCCTCCAGCTCGAAGAGATGCCGCACCACGACTGGTCTAGCTTGGGCTTCTGGAAATGGTCTTGGCTCCTCAGACAATGGTTGACTGTTGACACCCATTTGGGAGACCAGCTGAGTCTGAATCCCTTCCCAGGACTCCCCCAGCCTTCTCGTGCTCAAGGTCAACACCTGTAAAATAATTACCACCGTATATGCAAATCATTTTTTCTTTTTCCATGAATGGAGACCATTGCCAGATATCACTAAACGCTTCTGAATATGGAAGGAGCTGCCACTTGGGTGAAAAATTAGTTTCCTCCCTTTAACATGTGATAAACATTAAAGGCTTAAGACTGTTGGTTTATTGATGCTTATAACATCTGTTTTATTTGTAATGAAATTTTTATTCTGGAGTTATTTTAGATTTACAAAAAAGTTGTGAAGATAGTTTCCCCTGTTGTTAACCCTCCAATCGCTGTGTACACTTCACCGAGCTTCCCCTAATGTTAACATCTTACATGGCCACGGTCAAATATGTCAAAACTAAAAAAATCTTTGTGGCACATTTCTATTAACTAGACTCCACATGCTATTTAGATTTCACTAATTTCCTTTATCTGTTCCAGGCTCCAATCCAAGACACCACAGTGCATTTAGGAACAATTCTGGCTAATACCAGTATCTTAGCTCAGGGCATCAAAAAAGCAAGATTTTTTAAAAGCAAGATTGATTGTGGGGTTTCTTTTAGAAAGAATACATTTTTCCTCTGTAATAACAACTAAGACTTGACCGTCATTTGTCATCCTGGGCTGTGAATAGTGGATGGTATCAGTTCATTACTGATGTCATAGAATTTCCATAAGACTGATTGTCCCGCTTGGGTTTGAATCCAGGGATTTGGATTTATTCGTTTTATGACCTCAAAAATGAAAACTCTGAGCTTCACATTCCTCATGTAGCATATAAGGAATATATATGTACACACACACACACTCACACACACACACACACGCTTTTACATATATACACAAACATATAGGTTCTTCAAACTACCTTGTTCCCTTTGCATCCTCCACCCCACCTTTCCCCCCAACATTCTGGCTGTGAGCCAAAGTCAAAAGACCCATTCTCTCCATCATGGGGGTATGTGTGCGCCAGCTGTGTGAACCCGGTGACACTCTTCCCATCCCAAGTCACATATTATATGATTATATCTACCTTCCTCTCAATACTCGCCCTTCCTATACCATACTAGATCACAAAATGCTATGTGGAAGAGTTTTCAAAACCCTAAGACTCTTTTCAAAAGTTAGTCCTTATCATAAAAAGTTTACTTAAAAAAAAAAGTTAGATTAGACATCGTTTGGAGATATTTACGAGCTGATTTGTTACCCCCCAGGCATAGATGCTTTCGGTGAATACAGTAACTCCATTAGAAAACCAGAGCTCCCCATACTTTCTCCAAAGAAGGAAATAGCAATTTTAAAAGAAAGCATGCTAGAGAAGTGTTTACTCCAACTAAATGTATTGTGGTGGTATCATTTAGATTCCTTTACCAGAGGCAGAAAATGCATCATATAGGAGCAAAAGAAGGGTATAATTTTTTTTTGAAACGCCGCATTCTTTCTTCTCCCTGAGACACATAGAGACAATTATGTGATTGGAAAATTAGACCCAAGAGGCAAATTTAAAGGAACTGGGACTGGTAAAACCAGAGGAGATGACAGTGAGGGGTAGAAATGATGGTCTGAGGCAGCTGCTTTGCGCTTCCTGTTGGGCCCAAGAGGAGGGGGGAGCTGCCCAGCCTTCATCAGAGGGATGTAGGTTAGACAATGAGAGGGGTCAGCATTTGAATGAGATGCTCTCGCATCTGTGGTCACTTTTAAGGTTGAGTGTGCAAGGCCGGTGCTAACAATTTTATTTCTTCTAAGTCCACAGTTAAGGCAGATTGCTCCCTGGGAGAATGCCGGTACCTTAGTGATAGCTTTGTGTTTCCAGAAGCCTAGTTTCCCATAAAGGTGGTTAATTGAAAGAGGTAGAATGGTACCCTCTTGCTTCCAATTAAAAACAAGACTTTATTACAACAAATAAGGCTAGCACTCGCCGATGCTATTAACTTTGTATTTAAATAAGGCGTATAATTTTAAAGGTTAAAGAAATGTGAAAATAAAGGCTAATTGGGTACCTTCCTCTCCCATTTAAAGTTCTTAATAACTGTTTAATTGAATTCTGTTAGTTTATATTCTCCTCCAAGGTTAAATAAAACTAGCGCATTCTCAGTCTTTAGGCTGCGCATATATGTGTGAATGTGTTTGCATGTGATTCAAACATTTTGGGATTTCAGGACAGCTAACCCTCAAAAGCCCCGCAGGTGAATTTGCACATAGGCCAAGACACTCCATTACCACCACAAACTATCTTGTTCCCTTTGCATCCTCCACCCCGCCTCTCCCCCAACATTATGGCTGTGAGCCGAAGTCAAAAGACCCCTTCTCTCCATCTTGGGGGCATGTGTGCGCCAGCTGTATGAACCTGGTGACACTCTCCCCACCCCCAAGTCAGATGGGAGTCATTTATCTTTCTCTGGACCTGACCAGTGCTCTGACTTTATCTCTTTGAGGCCATCTCTCCTTGACCCCTACCATCTGGTGTTTGCTAGTAATTTGCATTCAGCCCTTAAGTTTTGCTCATTAAACACCCTCCTTGGCAGCTCTGTCACTCCCCTGCAACTTTTACAGCTTGGCTTTGGGTACAGGCTGCTTCCAACAGAGCCCGAAGGTACAAAATCTCAGTTAGATCAGAATGTTTAAAAAAAGAGAGAGAATTGGAAAAGAAGGTCATAAGATTTTCATGCAGATTTAAAGAGATTTGTCCACAGTCTTAGGGGGTAGGATGTGGGATCCTATTCTTTGACTTTTTTTTTCCTAGTAATGCTTGTTAGGGTGATTTTTTAAAAATATACAAAGTATAAAGAAAGCAAAAAAGTGACCAATAATTTCACTGTTTTGTAATGGAAAAATATGTACACAGTTATACATTTCAAACAGTAAAGAATGATAAAAAATGAAAGTCAAGAGACTTTGTGCATAGATATACATATTTACATAGAAGAATAATGAAACACTAGAGTTTCTGTTTGCTGTTTTTCACTTATATCTGCCCTGGAGATAGTCTGATATCCACACATAACAAGATTTCTCCCACTTTCGTGTCATCTGCAAAGTAGTTCATCTTATGGATGTATGATAATTTATTTAGCCAGTTTCCTGTTGAGGAAGGCTTTGCTTTTTTCTAATTTTTTACTGCGGTAACTCTGCAGTGGACATCCTTATACCTGTGTCCCCAGAAATTCTTGCATGTACATCTGTTGGATAAATTAATACAAGTAGTAAGATTACTGGAACAAAGTCAACATGCACTTAAAATTTGATAATCAACGCCATATTGTCCCTAAAACGGTTATGCAAATTTACACTACCAAAAGAGAATATGGAAGAGCCATTTGCCATATATACTCATTAGCATTTTTTAAAAATTTTGATCCATTTAAAAGTTATTTTGCTCTAAGCTTGTATGTGGAATTCAGTTTCGTTTGCCCCGAGGCAAAGTCAATTGCCCCAACACCAGTTGTCAACCAATCCCTAAAGATCTACTTTCCTTGTAGATCTGAGCTGCTCCCCTCATGGTGCCTTTATGCTGATGATTCTACACATTTCCAGGGGAGCTCCATCCTCCTGTAGTAGCCACTCACCTATGGACAGCTCTACTTGGATGTCTGATAGTTGTCTCAAGTGATAGATGGAGGAGATGTTACAGTCCTTGATGTATTGCTCCATGGGCAAGCCTTCTGCTCATCTTCTCCTTCTCGGTTGATGGTGCGTTTGTCTACCCAGTTACTCAGACCAGGGCACTAGAAGACATCCCTGAGTCCTTTCTTTTTTTTTCCTCTTTACTTCTAACCCATCAGGAAACTGGCACTCTGTCAAAGTTATATTTCAAGTCAGACCACTTGCCACCATCTCCATCACCTCTACCTCTTTTATGCCAACATCACCTTTTGGATAGACCATTGCAGAGAAAACTGAAAGTGCATTTCCAGAACATTCTCACTATTATAAAGTCCTCTCTCTATATATTAGCTAGAATAATTTTTTTTAAATGGTAAATCAATATAGCACTCTGCAGACTAAAACCCTTGAATGACTTTCCATCTCACTTAGAATAAAATTCAGAGTCCTCACTGGTTCCTGCAAGGTTTATATAATCTAGCTCCTGCCTATCTTCCTGGCCTTTTCTCTGTCATCCATGGCCTTCTTTCTGTTTCTTGAGGTGCGAATCTCCTTTCAACTTTAAGATCTTGACTCTTGCTTTCCCGTTTGCCTGGAATGTTTGCTTATTGAAGGGCTAGAATTTTTGATGCTGATTATTTAACATCTTGAATAGTACCTGGCACATAGCAGGCACATGAGCCTATTTCTGGAATTTTCTTTTGTACCGTCGCCCTCTCTATTTGTACTCCATTACTAAATTCCTTTTATTATTGTAGCTTCACAGTAAGTTTTAATGCTTGTAAGACCAGGCTTTCTCTGCCCTACCCCCTTCTCTTTCATAATTTTACTGACTATTTTATGGTTATTTTTCCAGAGGAACTTTCTAAAAGTACTCCTGCTGGTATTTTAATTGGGTTTACATTGAATTTATAGATTAATTTGAAGTGAAAAAAAAAATCACTGGATGTTTTTGTTTAAAAGCAAGCTAAACCTTTCTCTTAACTTAAAGTTTTCTTTCAGTTCTCCAATAAGTTTTTTAAAACTTTTTAGTATGGAGAATTGAGAACATACACAAAAGCTGTGAGAAAAGTAAAATGAACTTTCTTGGATCCATTAAACAGCCTCCACACCATTAGCTCAGGGCTATGCCTGCCACAGTCTCATCCATGCCCACTCCCCCACCATATTATTTTCAAGCAAATCTCAGACCATTTATCTGTATATGTTTTGCTATGTATTTGTGAAAGATGAAGACTTTTAAAAATATAGCCATAAGACCATTATTATACCAAAAAATTAATAATACTTCTTTATCAATAGTTTCATGGTTATCTTTTAGTAGTTCAGTTTCTTGTTGAATACAATATATGTTTCTTATTGAATATCAATATATTTAAGTTTTTTTATATGAATATACAAAATTTTTTGTAATATTTTTTTAGTTTCTACTGAAAATAAGGATGTTTTATAAAATAGGGACATTTATAAAATGTTATAGTATAGGGATGTATTTTTCAAACTGTTATTTTTGTATATATTACAAATTAACAATTTTCATATGTTAATTCTATAATGTATTGTCTGCCCTTTGCACAGGGCTGTGGAGTTGGTATAGTGGGTCTAAAGAGGGCTCGAAGCAGGCTATTAGATTCTAGAAGGCAATTTATTCATTTGGGGTGAGACATAAAAAGAGGCATAATGATATACTCACAGATGCAAAAATTGCACTAATAAGTCCAAACTAAGTAAGCAAGTTTCCAGAAAGGATTTCCAGTATGGGAATGTTCACAGCAAGATCAAATTAATCAGTAGAGTCCTCCAGTAGGTGATGGACCAAGTCTGGCAGAGAAAGGCAGGAGCATGTATGAGTCTGCTCAGGCTGCCATAACAAAACACACTCCAGCCAGGTATTTGCTGCTTTATAATAAGGATCGCCTTTCTTCCAGTTTCTAATAACATGTTCCTCATTTCTGTCTGAGACCTCACCAGGGTGATCTTTAACGTCCATATTTATACAAATATTCTGTTCATAGCAATATAGGCTTTTTCTAGCATGCATCTGAACACTCTTCCAATCTCTGCCCATTACCCAGTTCCAAAACCACTTCCTTATTTTTGGGTGTTTATTACAGCAGCATTCTACTTCTTGGTATCAAAATCTGCATGAGTCAGCTCAGCATCCATAACAAAATACTATAGACTGGGTAGCTTAAACAACAGACACATATTTTCTCACAGTTTTGGAGGCAGAATGTCTGAGATTAGTGTGCCCACATGATCAGATTCTGGGGAAGGCCCTCTTCCTGGCTTGCCACCTTTTCTTTGTGTCCTCACATGACAGAGAGAGAGCTCTGATATGTCTCTTTTTATAAGGCCACCAGTTCTATTGGATCAGGACCTTACTGTGTGACCTCATTTAATCTTAGTCACCTCCCTTATGGCCCAATCTCCATTACAGGCACATGGAGTTAGGGCTGCAGCATATGAATTCTGGAGGGATGCAATTCAGTCCATGGCAACATTCAGCTTTAGAACTGCCTGTGTCAACTCCTTACTGGAAATCCTCAGGGCCAGATGTGTTTTAGAACTTTGCTTTTTTTTTTTTTTTTGATCTTTAGAAAGGTCACATGATACGTATACTGTGTTATATAACACTCCCAGTGGGGTCTGAAGTAGCACTTCACAATCAAATGAATTAATGCTTTGGCAGCCAAATGTGGGACTATTACAAGAGTAGAATAAATAAATGCTATAAATGGCCTCAAGGCAGTTTAGATCAGGCAGTTTTGGAGCCAAATGCCTTACAAAACAAACTCAGTTCTCAAAGCTCTTTGGATTTGGGAGTTGCAGATAGGAACTGTAGACCTGTATAATAAGCAAAGGTCCTGGTGACCAAACAAGTCCCCTGAGCAGGCCATAAAGAGATAGGCAGGCCTGACCCCTTCTCGTTGGGTTGGCTCCCATTGAATTAATTGACCCAGGGTCTAAGTTCTCCAGTTACACACACATAGAGCATATCAGTGCCTCAGGCTTGGTATCAATTCATGCTCCTTACCGCTTCTTCTCCCACCTTCTGGCAAAACCCATGGGGTCGGGTGCTGAGCCTCTTACCCATTTTTCCTGTCAGGTGACTCAGGGTAGGTACTGGATATAGCCGTGCAGGACACACACACGCACACACACACACATACATGAGAGCACTGGGCCCTGAGGTGCTGATGGGATTACCCAACAGGCTGGCAGTCTTCTCACTCCAGAAAGCTGAGAACCACCCTGGAGGTGCTGATTTGCTTCTGCATCCCTTCTTTCCTTTTCTCCTCAATGAAGATTTAATGAATCTACTGAAATGTTGACTTAATATTTACCCTGCTTGAGAGTATTAGGTTTCCTCAAGCAGCAGGTAGTTGTCCAGGTCACAACAGGGCAAAACTACCCTTGCAGTAGCTTTTGTTGAGTTTCCAAGCCTCCTGGGTAACCCAAGCAGCAGCGTTGGAAGCATCAAGGATGTTGCTATGTACATGAGGGCCAGCCACAGCCTGGGAGCTAAATGACCCAGCATCTGTGGGATCCGGGATGGACTTGTCCAGACTCTAATCCCGGATGAAACCACATCCAGCCACAAGGTGAATTGCTGTATAAGCAAAACTGTAGGTCAAGTCAGCTAGCCCTTCACATAGATGTGGTATATCTAATGAGACAAGTTAAAAATGTTGGTGTTGGATTTAGTCCTAATGACAACCCTTCCCCCTTTTTGACTGGATTCTGCTGAGCTTTGTCCTGGTGGATTGTATCCTTAGATTCCCACCTGGAGCTACCCCTAACCTCTGAGGTTCTCTCTCTGTTCCCAGAGAAGGTTCAGGAATCTTCTCTGGTGTATTGCTCTCTGGGCCAGAAAAACTTCTGGAAGGTTATGGTGTTCTCCTTGAGAGTTTAGCTTACCACATCTGTTCAAAAGGAGGGCACAAACACTGTGCTGTTTTTCTGCTCTGATAGTCAATGCTAAGGCATCTCTAGGTGGGGTCTTGGCTTCAAAGTCCTTCCTTAGGCAGGAGAAAGAGAAATTCCCATCGGAGCTATTTAGGTGCTGGCAAACTCATCAAAAGCACCACTTGGGTCATTTGAAATGTCGTGTCCTGTCCCCACGGTTATTCATTCCCTGGCTTTTAGAAGGAGCCAAGCCTCAGAGATAAGTCTGGTAAAAAGATCATTTGGGTTTGAAAATGAGTTCAACTCCTTTGTGCAAATTCCCAAGGCAATTGCAAAGACAGAAGACACTGTCAAAGCGTTTATGGTTTTCTAGTGGGAGAGAGCAGTCTACATAGGGTTGCGTTCCAGCTGGGTCCAAACCACCCTGGCCGGTTCTTCACCAAGCTGCGGTTTGCTCATCTGTTAAATGAGAATAACTCATGGAGTTGTTGGACAACCCCTCAAAGTGCCTGGAGGCTGGAATGTGCTGCATGGGCTTAGGATGTGCTTGTTCAGTACAGACTACCTGTGATGATGGTGATGATGACGATGATGTGTGATGCTCTGTGTATTCGTTTCCTGGCTGCCAAAACAAATTACCTTAAACTGAGTGATTTAAACCAACAGATATTTATTTTCTCCCAGCTCTGGAGGCCCGAATCCCAAAACAAAAATGTCAGCTGAGCCTCAGAAGGCCCTAGGGGAGAATCTTTCTTTGTGTCTTCCAGCTTGGGTGGCCGTACATGCTCCTTAGCTGTGGTCATATCACTCCAGTCTCCACCCCGGTGGCCATATTGTCACCTCCTCTTCTCTGTGCCTTCTCCTTCTTGTGTGTCTGTCTTTTCTCCCTCTTGCTCTCTCATAAGAGTACATGTTGGCTGGGCATGGTGGCTCAAGCCTGTATTCCCAGGACTTTAGGAGGCCGAGGCGAGAGGATTGCCTGAGCTCAGGGGTTCGAGACCAGCCTGGGCAACTTGGTGAGACTTCATCTCTACAATATATCAAAATATTAGCCAGGCATGGTAGCGTGCATCTGTAGTTCCGGCTACTTGGAAGTCGCTTAGCCCAGCAGGTCGACGCTGGGGTGGCCGTAAGCGAGCCACTGCACTCCAGCCTGGGCGATGGAGTGAGACTCAGTCTCAAAAAAAAAAAAAGAATGTGTGTCATTGCATTTAGGGCCCACTTGGAGAATCCAGAATAAGTGCCTCCTTTCGGAATCCTTACATTATCACATCTGCAAAAAACCCTTTTCTCAAAGAAGGTAACCATCATAAGTTCGGGAGATTAGGATGGGGACATATCTTTTTGGGGACCATTGTCTAGCTCAAAACACTCAGTGAATGTACTAATGATGATGGTGCTCAATAAATGCTGCTTGTGGTAGTGGTAATAATGATGATGATAATGACAATGACAATACAAAGCAGTAAAGAAATGCAGATGAGTCTAGGGATTTTGTGGAGCGGTCAGGAAAGGCACCACAGAGGGGCCTTGACTTGGGCCTGACTCCACCCTTCACTTGTACTCTGGACAGTTCTCTGCTTTCTCAGCTCTGGAATCCTCATGGCCTTCTGTCCCCAGGATTGTTAGGCTCCTGGGCTAGCTCACGCAAGTCAGTACACAGAGGCACTGTGCCATTCCTCATACCAGTGGAGGGCCGTGGGCCGCGTGTGAGGGCTCAGGCATGAGGATTATTTCCAACAGGCCCTTTTATACATCCAGGCTTTGCCAGGGCCCTTCGCCAGCACCTGAGTGGTGCAGCTCATGATCCGGTGACCACATCCAACTGGCCTCCGGCCGCTGTCCAGGGGAATCAGCGTCTTCCCCAGACCACCGCGTGGGACGGCTCTCCTTTTCTGCTGTGAATGCTGCTGTTGTTAAGGCTGCTGCTTGGCTTAGGTTAGGCCGTTTGTTTGTTTTTTAACTTCAGGCTGGGAAGAGGCAGCTCTCGGATCTGGCAAGGATCTGGGTGTGCAAAGTGAAATCCCCAATGGGGAAGATGCAGCATGGCTGGGGCCTGCTGTGCCCTTAATGTTTGGACCTGAGATTTCTGGGCCCTCTGCCTGCTCAGAGCCAGTGGAGAGTCTGTGGGTGGGGGTGGGGGTGGGAGAGAGTGGGGAAAGCACTTTCTTTTCTGTTTCTTTCACTGATGAAGATTTTGGGCTGGGCATTCTCCCGCCACCCCCAGCAGGGAGCTCAGAAGGAAACCCACAGTCTGTGCATGTGTGGCTTTCAGGAATTAGCTTCAAGCCAGGAGTTGCTTTGTTAGCAAAGTATAGATGCCACTGGAGGGAAATTGCTTTCCAGTTCGCTCGCTTATCCCCACACACAGTCAGTGAAGGGACAGTCAGCTTCTACTCACAAGCTGGGAGACTTGGATTCTAGTCCCTGTTCTGTCCTTGTGGTTGAGAAAATTGCTTAAATGCTGCATTTCAGATTTCTTACCTGGAAAGCGAGAAACGAAAGCACTTACTCCAGGTTGCTGCCCAGACTCAGGAGGGGAGCAAATGGGATTTCATCTGTCAAGGCCCTTTTTGTTTTTATTGATTTATTTACTTACTTATTTACTTATATGCTTTTTATTTTATTTTATTTTTTGAGTTGGAGTCTCACTCTGTTGCCCAGACTGGAGTGCAGTGGCACGCTCCGGGCCACCGCAGCCTCGACCAGCTGGGTTCTGGCGATCCTTCCGCCTTGGCCTTTCAAGTAGCCAAAACTGCAGACATGTGCTACCACGCCCAGCTAATTTTTTTGATTTATTGTAGAGACGAGGCCTCGCCAAGTTGCCCGGGCTGGTCTCAAACCCGCGGGCTCAGGCAATCCACTTGCCTTGGCCTCCCAAAGTGCTGGGATTACAGGCTGAGCTACGAGCCCGGCCATGCTTTTTATTTTAGATTCAAAGGGGTATGTGTGTAGGTTTGTTACATAGGTATATTGCGTGACAGTGAAGTTTGGGCTTCTGTTGAGCCCGTCGCCTAGGTGGTGACCTTGGGACCTTGAGAGTGGTTTTATAACCCTTACTCCCTCCCTCCCTCTTTCCCCTTTAGGAGTCCCCAGTGTCTGTTGTTCCTTGTGCTTGTGTGTGCCCAGTATTTAACTCCTGCTTGTAGCGAGGACATACTGTCTTGGGTTTTCTACTTCTGTGTTAATGACCTTCAGCTCCATAATATATATATAATAATATAATACAATAATAATATTATTAATAATAATAATGACTTTCAGCTCCATCCATGTTGCTACAAAGGATATGATTTTGTTCTTTTGTATGGCTGCGTAGTATTCCATGGTATATATGTACCACATCATCCTTATCCAGTCTATTGTTGCTGGGCACCTAGGTTAGTTCCATGTTTTTGCTATTGTTAATAGTGCTACGAGAAAAATACGAGTGCAGGTGTCTTTCTGGTAGAGTGGTTTATGCTCCCTTTTTTTTTTTTTTTTTTTTTTGAGTTGGAATTTAAATCAGTCGCCCAGACTGGAGTGCAGTGGCATGCTCCCGGCCACCGCAGCCTCGACCTGCTGGGCTCCAGCGATCCTTCTGCCTCAGCCTTCCAGGTAGCTGGAACTACAGGCGCGTACTACCGTGCCCGGCTAGTTTTTGATTTATTGTAGAGACGAGGTCTTGCCAAGTTGCCCAAGTGGGTCTCAAACCCGCGGGCTCAGGCAATCCACTCGCCTTGGCCTCCCAAAGTGCTGGGATTACAGGCTGACCCACCGAGCCCGGCCTATGCTCCCATTTTTAGTTCTTTGACAAATCTTTCAACTGCAAAGCCTTTATGAAATGATCATTGTTATATAACAACATGGAGTTGAATAATGTTTTTTTAAAGAAAATTATACACTCAGGCTCGGTGGCTCAGCCTGTAAATCCCAGCACTTTGGGAGGCCGAGGCAAGTGGATTGCCTGAACCCGCGGGTTCAAGACCTAGCCGGGCAACTTAGCGAGACCGCATCTCTACAATAAATCAAAAATTAGCCAGACCTGGTAGAGCGTGCCTGTAGTTCCGGCTACTTGGAAGGCTGAGTTGGAAGGATCGCCAGAGTCCAGCAGGTCGAAATTGCGGTGGCTGGGAGTGTGCCACTGCATTCCAGTCTGGGTGACAGAGTGAGAGACTCCAACTCAAAAAAAAAAGAAAAGAAAATTATACAATGTGGGCCAGTCGCCCCAAGGCAGGCAAGGGGATTTTACAATTTGAGGAGTTCTTCTACACCTCTTCTTAATAGAGCCCAAAACACCCTTCACAAGCAACTTGAGGACCTCTGGCAAAGCAATGATTCTCTCACTGTTTTCTTTCAACAAGTGGTAAATTTCCCTAGAAGCCTGTCCTTTGGCCACACAATGAAATCTCTCAGCCTCAACACCTTTCTCCTCATTACTGTCCCCAGCTCTGGGCTCCTCTTACCGACAAGCACTGACCAACAGGGACAACTCTGATATATAGCTCTGGCGTTTGTTTCCTTAAATCTCATGTTGAAATGTGATCCCAGCCGGGCTCGGTGGCTCAGCCTGTAATCCCGCGCTTGGGGAGGCTGAGGTGAGTGGATTGCCTGAGCCTGCGGGTTCGAGACCCGCCGGGGCAACTTGGCGAGACCTCATCTCTATAATAAAAATCAAAAAATCAGCTGGGCGTGGTAGCGCATGCCTGTAATTCTGGCTACTCGGAAGGCTGAGGTGGAAGGATCGCCGGAGCCCAGCAGGTCGAGGCTGCGGTGGCCGGGAGTGGCCACTGCACTCCAGTCTGGGCAACAGAGTGAGACTCCAACTCAAAAAAAAAAAAAAAAAAAAGAAAAGAAATGTGATCCCCAGGGTTGGAGGTGGAGCATAGTGGGAGGTGACTGGATCATAGCAGTGAATGCTTCATGAATGGCTTGGTGATCTTCTTGCAGTAATGAGAGTGTTCTTTTTTTTTTTTTTTGAGTTGGAGTCTCACTCTGTCACCCAGGCTGGAGTGAAGTGGCTGCTCCCGGCCACCGCAGTCTTGACCTGCTGGGCTCCGGCCATCCTTCCGCCTCAGCCTTCCGAGTAGCTGGAACTACAAGTGTAGCGCTACCACGCCTGGCTAATGTTTTGATTTATTGTAGAGATGAGGTCTTGCCAAGTTGCCCAGGTGGGTCTCGAACCCGTGGGCTCAGGCAATCCACTCACCTCAGCCTCCCAAGGTGCGGGATTACAGGCTGAGTCACTGATCTGTTAGTTCATGCGAGAGTTGGTTGTTTACAAGAGCTGGGCACCTCCTCTCTTTCTTGCTTCCCCTCTCCCCATGTGACACACCTGCTCCCTCTCTGCCTTCCGCCATGATTGTGAGCTTCCTGAGACCTCACCAGATGCCAGTGCCATGCAGAACCGTGAGTCAAATAAACCTGTTTTCTTTGTAAATTACCCAGCCTCAGGTATTTCTTTATAGCAGCACAAACTGGACTAACAGAGTACCCTGAATGAGCCTCCATCCTATATTGGGGAGAGAGTCTTCATTCAGTTTACCTCTTAAAGGCTGTAGTAATTCTGCTTAATGATCCAAAGGTTTCAGGGTTATCGCAGCCTCTCTGAATCCCAGGCCACAGAGGCCTCAGCCTTCTTTCTCAGAGATTCCAGAATAGAATTGGATGTTACTTACAACTTGGTTTTGCTCCCAGGGACCAAACTTGCCTGGGGGTCGATCTGTCAGCCTGAGAGGGATCAGAGACACTGGGACTTTATTAAGTGTAATACAGGGTTTGTACCTGTTTTCTTCCTTTTTTTTTTTTTTCCTTTTGAGTCAGAGTCTCACTCTGCCACCCAGGCTGGAGTACAGTGGCACCCTCATGGCTACTGCAACCTTGACCTGCTGGGCTCAGGCGATCCTTCTGCCTCAGCCTTCCAAGTAGCTGGGATTACAGGAGTGCACCACCATGTCTGGCTAATTTTTTGATTTATTGTTAGAGACGAGGTCTTGCCAAGTTGCCCAGGCTGGTCTCGAGCCCACGGACTCAGGCAATCCTCTCACCTCCACCTCCCAAAGTGCTGGGATTATAGGCGTGAGCCACCATGCTCGGCTTGTACCTGTTTTCAGACCATTGAAGCAATTCACTGTAGAAAGTTTAGAAAATAGGAAAAATTATAAACATTTTTTAAAAAATTACCTGGAATCTTGCCCCCAGGGATGACCTCTGTTAACATGTCCTCATGTTTTTTTTCAAACTTTTTTCTGTGTCTTTTTATAGAAAATGGTGCTCTTCAAAGTGGGGAGGAGCCCACTGTCCAATCTGTTCCTCTGGCACTGAACCAGTGGGACAGGGGCAAGGGGACATGGGCATGAAGACCCTGCAGCTGCCCCTTGGGTGCCAGAGGTCTCTGAGAGTCCTGTGTTCCAAGTCAAGAAGCCTTGACACCTTTGGAGCTGGTCAGACTGTTCTGGACAGTGGCTGGGTGCCTCCAGGGGTCCAGCCCAGGAAGTCCAGTCCTCCTTCCTCATTTCTTTAGACGAGGTCTTACCCAGCAGGAGCTGCCTGTGTGTGTTGCAGTCACAGATTTTATTAGGCTCTAACTCTGTTTGGGCAACACTGAGAAAAGAGGCCGAGTGCCCACTAAGCGGGAATGTATGTAAAGCATCATTTGTTTACTCTTCACGACATTGAGATGTGGTTATTATCTCCACATTATAAATGAGGACTCCAAGGCCCGGGAATTAAGCAGGTGGCTCAGGGTTACACGGGAAGTACCTGCAGTGTCAGGTGGTAGCTTCGGGGTCATCTGCCTTCAGAACCTAATTTAGTGACCCCATTCTTTCTCCTGCTGTGGTTTGGTGCAGAGCTGGACTGGTAGGAGAAGGAGTTAGCTTTGCTTGACGTCGTGTTTTCTGTTCTCTGGCAGTGGAGAAGATCTGATTCCTGACCACAGACCTACTTGGGGATTTGGTATGGTTTTGGATGGACAAGGCTGCTGGTTTTCATTTATTCATTCATTCAACACATATTCGTCATAGGCTCCAAGTCCTGAGCTGCCATTAGGGATAAGAAGTCAAGTAACTTGAGGTCCCTACCTTCAATGTATTTATATTCTTGTAGGAGACAAAGACGTGTATATAACCCAAAGCTTTCATGTGGTATAGAGTCCCAGGGCAGGAAAGGAGAGCAGCGTCTAAATCCAGAACAACCTTAAGAAGGTGAGTGTGGGTGGGTTAAGGGCTGGCTTCCCAGAGGAGGCAATTTTTGGCTGAATTTTAAAGACTGAGGGGTATGAAGCAGCATGGAGTGCCCAGGAAAGCACCTGTGGTTCACCATAGCTAAAATCAAGTATAGGAAGTAAGGGCAAAGACATAGTCCAGGGAACTCGGAGGTGCCAGATTGCAAAGGAGGTTGGGAAATAAACTGGGGAGTTTGAATGGAGCCTTGACACTTGAGAACACTTGAAAGGTCTTTAGGATCAGCTCCATGTTAGAAAGACCACACTGGCTTCCGAATAGAGGCTGATCTGGAGTGGGACAGATGGGACAAGAGCCTGTTGCAGTGGACAAGTGATTTGGCCTGAATGACAGCCTGGCAGAGACAGTGGGAGTGGGCTGGGGAGACAAGGAGTTTGAGAGATTGGGAGGAAGATTCCACACAGTGAGAAGGTAAGCTAGGCTCAGAGAGAGTAGGAGAGGGAGAGAGCCAAGATAACGTCTGATTTCAGACTCAGGCCAGGGACGCATGGGGGGGGGCTTTCAGGAGGCAGGAGGGAGCAGAGACAGAGGTGGAGGGCAAGGAGGAAATGGGCTGGCAGACAGTTGGAGGCAGATGAGCTTGAGAGGCCTCTGAGCTAAACAGATGGTTTCCAGTGGTTGCAGATAGGGAGTTTGGGCCTCCTGTTCCCTTCCTATGTCCCTGCTTCCTTGTACCCTCCCCCCACCTCTTTCTGTCAATCCTTTTATTGTCACATTCCCTGCAGTGCCCTCCTAATATCTCCAACATCCCCGGAAAAGGAAGTTGTATATTCTTTCCATTTTACAGATAGGGAAACTGAGGCAAGGAAACACTTTTTTTTCCCAACTGTTTTATATTAGTCTATCAATTGAGGGAAGGGTGAAGCAGCCAAGGAGAAAAAGGGAAGAAGGATGAGACATTCTAAAGTGACCAACTCATCTAGCTTGTGAGGCATCCGAAGTCCCACATCCTCGAAAACCCTTCAGACCTGGACAGACCAGGGAGGCCGGTGACTAGATTGGGTGAGGAAAAGGGGAGTCTTTCTGAAGTGTCAGGAGTAGGCATGCTCTGAGCTTGGACTTCCGCTGAAGCGGGTGGGAGAGATTATGCTCCAATCTCCTAGTCTCCATCCATAGGACACAGTGACCAGTTACACACAGGCTGCCCCTGGCTATGCCGGGGCGGGGGTGGGGGGGTGGGGGGGGCCAGTGTGCTTCTGGTGCCAGAGCCAACGTACTCTGAGATCTGAGTCTCCAGCTCCTGGGGTTGCACTGTTGTATAGACCCAGTGCAGAGCACACAGCGGGTCCTCCGTAAAGATTCGTCCAGCGGCCGAAACCTGGGTTTTACGTGGAACAGGGGCAAAGCTGAGTCTTGGAGAAGTGCTTTTCCCTGCCCGACTGAATGACAGGCCCCCACCTACACACACAGGTGCTCACAATCCCTTCTGCAGCCTCAGACATGAAAGCCTTCTTCCTGTTTTATTTAGAAAATCCAGCGCCTGTTCTAAGCCAATACCTGTTCTAATCTCCCAAAGCCCCCTTCTCCGCATGGGGCCAGCAGTCCCCAAGTCAGCTTTGATGCCACACATTTGCATCTGGGAACTTAATTCTGGTTTTCTCTCACATTCGGAACCACGGGGATAATGAGCAGATGTTTTCTAATAACGAGAAGATGTGCCGGCGCTGACACATGAGAATAGTTTCCAGTCCATGAGTTAATTAGCAAGCTGGGGAGCCCAGATAAATAAAGCTTTCTGTTTCCTTTCCTGGAGTCTAAAATATCTGATCTGGAGGTTCTCTTCTTGCTTTTCTCTCCACCCCAAACATCAGGATTTGAGGAGACACATTTAAATACCTGATAAGCTGTGTGTGTGGAACTGACTTCTGAGCAGCCGTGTGGTCTCTGTTCCTACAGAAACTGCAGCTCATAGATATACAGTCAATTCTTGATTATGTGCTGGCTGATTGTCTATCTCCCCGCCCCAAACCTTAACTTATTTGTTTTTCGTATTTACTTTCTCATGAGCCTTACCAAAGCATTACCGGGAGTCGAGAGGGGATGGGTGTTATGGGGCTTTCTGTACCAAGCCCTCCGTTAGTGGCATTTTTTTTTTTTTGGTATCGCATAATCTTCAAGCAATCCCCCAAGGGAGGCATCCTTGTTTTCTCCAACATACAGATGGCAAAATTGAGTCTTAGGTAATTGAAACTACACAGCTCTTAAGTGGGGAGAGAGATTGAAGGCTGGATTTGTCTACTGGCAGGGCCCAAGTTCCTCGCCTTAGACCCTGGACCTAAGAGTTCAGCCAGTCCAGTTCTCCCCTTGTTTTAAAGGTGTCTAAGCAAGACCCATAGAATTTCCAAGGCCATGCACTCACCATGATAGATCTAAGAGCAGAAGTCGGGCTCCCCTTTGCTCACTCTACAATTCATTCGCCTTCTCTTCCTTTCTCCTTCCTTTTAAAATTCTGCCCTGCTGATCTTTTCTCTTCTCTTTGGGAAATGGTAAAAATGGGAATGGTTAATGTTTTCAAGCAGGTTGAACAGTCTTCTCAAGAGGTCGGAGATAAAGCCCAAGAGGTTATCTCGAAATTTATTCCAGTCAGAAGATCCTGCATTTCTTTGTAAAAATACAATACTTAGCATTTGAGACTTGGAGTTGAATGAGTGTGTTCCCTTGGTTGATGGTGTGTTTACTGACTATCAGTGGCTGTTGCTAACTGTGCTTTGAAACAAGAGACATGTGTTTTTAATAGAATTGCAAGTTTTATGCCTTGTTAAAAATACTGTCATGGATGCTGCTGGGGGATTCAGGAGGAGGTGTGGCAGGGCAGCTATGGATTCCCCTGGAAGTCTGCCGGGGCAGGGGAGAGGGGGCAGGGGAGAGGGCCTGGCGGAGGATGGCCTGTGCCCTCACATTTGCTTTATCTCCCACGGCCCTCCGTGTTTTCTTATGGAAATGACCACCGGCCACCAGCTGGTCTTCTCAGCCCCACTCATCTGTGGGGTAGCAATGGGCTTCATGCTCCTTGAATGGGAAGGACAGAGTACTTGTTTTTATTTCCAGGAAGCTTTGGCCTTAATTGTGAAGAACAGTCATTGGATTTTGTGGAAAGCCTGAATTACAGGGTGCTTTAAAAGAAATGCAGCCTTTATGACTTAAAGGAACATTTTCTGCACACTAGGACCAGGGGTGAGAGCCAGACCCTACTCGGGATAACCGGTAATTCTCACGATTCCTCAGTGCAGCTCCTGTCCCAAAAGTGTTGCCTACAAGTTCTCCTTTGATTTCAGTTTTCAACACAATGTGTATTCTTCTTTTTCTAATTGTAAAAGAAAAAGCTATATACAAGCAAAGTAAATTTTTATCAATAATTTCACCACTCATAGACAGTGTTCATTTCTAAGACTTTTAAAAATCTTTTCTTCTGTGTGTATGTATATATGTAAACAGAATATTCACAAAATCATACTCTACATTTTGATCCTTTTCTCTCAACATAACAGTGCATTTGTGCATCTTCCTATCTCATTAAAGAGCCTTTAAATGTGTTTCTTTAAAAAAAAAAATGACTGGGCACAGTGGCTTATGCCTATAATCCAGCACTTTGGGAGACCAAGGTGAGAGGCTTGCCTGAGCCCACAGGTTCGAGACCATCTCCACAGTAAATCAAAAAAATTAACTGAATGTGGTGGCACATGCCTATAGTTGCAGCTAATTGGAAGGCTAAGGCAGAAGGATCACCTGAGCCCAGCAGGTCAAGGCTGCGGTGGCTGTGAGTATGCCATTGGCCTCCAGCCTGGGTGACAGAGTGAGACTCCAACTCAAAAAAAAAAAAAAAACCAGAATGCATAGTACTCCATCCAGTGGATACACCCCAATTAACTTTAACTAATGCTCTTTTTCTCAAATATTTTGACTGCAGATTTTTTCCTATTATAGAAAATACTGTAATATTCTTTTTCTCTACTCTTAATTATGTGAAATATTTCTTTTGTTTGAAGTATCATTGCTTTTTCCCCATGTGAAATGATGAATGTGTTCTAGCAATGTAAATCAAATTACCTTTTAAGTGCAGAAGAACTCCCCTCACCCCAATTAAGGAACCACATATTGTTTTGCAAAGAGGGCCAGATTTTAAAAATAAAATAGAGAGTGAGAATGGAGGAGAGAAGGCACATTATTTCATCTCTTACGTAAACCTGGTTTGTGTAAACCTGGATCGTACTGTATGGATTAAAAATATTGTACGTGCTTCATTCCCTCTTGAAATTTACCATCTACCCTTAAGGAAGCCTGATGTACACACAGGAAAGAATTAGAAAATAGTATATGAAAAAAATATAATAAGGTGTAAACTATATGGTGGATGAATGTGTACTACAGGAAGATAGAAAAAGAAGAGACAATTCTTGCATTTTCTGTTGCCATAAAGACCCCTAGAGAGAGATGGAATTTGAAGTTGAACTCAAAGAAGATCTGGGATTTAACAAGAGCGAAAACTTGAACCTTGTATTGACCTCCTACCCTGTGCTTGTCACTTTATACATATAATTTAATTTATTCCTTACAATGACCCTACCTATGTATTAAAGGCAATTAGATCCTTAAGAAAAATATACAGTACAATGAATTATAGATGTACACAGCATAATAAAATGGGAAATATTTTCAAGTACAATATGATTGAAATAGACACAAGACAATAAATATTATAGAAATGGAAGAATTCAAGGCAAAGAGAAATATATGGAGTAAATGTAAATTCCATGGGGGAAGGATTTTTTGCCAGTTTTATTCACTGATCAATCTTGGTGGAGTTAATAACTGCATGTAGTAGGTGTTCGATAAATATATTTGTTGAATGAAGGGTGTGGCCAAGATGTTTGCCATTATGGTCCTGTATACATTGCTAGTGGTCAGATGCAGTTTTGACTCTGAGCTTCCTTATAGACAAAGAACATAGGGTAACAGGTTCAGGGAAGACCTCAATTTATAAGTAACAGGTTTAACAGGCAGTGGGCACCGGTTCTGTCTGTGGTAGATGGTGAAGTTTTTTTCAAGGAGCAGACCTATGTGTGCAGAAGTTTGAAAGGATGGCTGGAGTGTAGGGGAGGCAGAGAAGCATACTGGGCAGGTAGGCATGTGCTGAGTGGGTAGGAACCTCCTGACATGGGTAAAGGGCATGATGAGAGAGAGAGTTTGGGGAGAAAGTAGATTGACTTCAAAGCAAAGCAAGCCTGTCCTTTCCTTCTCAGACCCATAACCTGTTTTGAACTGAATTGTGTCCCTTCCTCCCACACCATTCCCGAATTCATGTGTTGAAGACCTAACCCCCAATTTGACTATATTTGGAGGTAGGATTTTAAAGGAGGTAATTAAAATTAAATGAGGTCATAAAAGGGACCCTCATACAATAGGACTGTTGTCCTTAGAAAAGGAAGAGACACCTGAACTCCTCGTTCCTTCCCTCTCTCTCCTCCTCCTTTCTCTGTCTCTCTCTCTCTGTCTGTCTCTCTCTGTCTCTGTCTCTGTCTCTGTCTCTCTCTCTCTCTCTCTCTCTCTCTCTCTCTGTTCCCAAATGCACCCAGAAGAAAGGCAAAGTGAAAAGTGAATGTCTACAAGCCAGGAAGGAAGGCCTCACCAGAAACCAGAAACCAACCCTGATGGCTCCTTGATCTTGGACTTTTAGCCTTCAGAGCTGTAAGAAAATAAATGCCTGTTGTTCAAGCCACCCAGTCTGTGGTATTTCATTATGGAAGTCTGAGCAGACTTATACAACCTCTGTAGAAAAATAGGCTCACACCCACATTGAAACTACTGCAAACGTGACCTTTAATCCCAGAAGCCTAAAGCATCACAGAGTTGTTCATGGTTAGAAGAGACTTGCAACATGACCAATTCTGAGATGCGCCTTTTTCTGTCCTCGCATATCTGAGAGCCATCTCACCCCTACCTTGATAGTAACAGTGGCTCTCAGTGGCCCTCATTCTCAGAGGGATGTAACAATACCAGGCTGGGGGTGGCAGGGAAAGGCATGCTCATATAGTTTGAACCAATCAAGTTCAATCTCTTCAATTTTGGTCTGGCATTTTTCACTGTATCTTTTGCAACCTATTTATCTAAATCCCTGGCCCCCTGTGGCCCCTCCCTGTCTCCTTCTGAGCACAGATATGACTCACCCACAATTATAAATGAAAATTGCACATCACAGGAATAGATGGTAGGGGGACAGCAGTGGTCACCACAGACCCCTCATTTACAGCATCTGATCCCAACCATAAATGGCCCAGGGGAAATCGGCATCCTAGCATAGGGGCCACGTGGCAGGGGCCTGTGCGTTTGTTTTTCTTAGACTGTCTTCTGGGCTTGGATTATCCTTATTCTTTCTTAACTGACTTTTATAGCCCCCAAAGCTATTGCTTTTCTTCCTTTTTTTTACTTTGCATCCACTGAAGATTCCCCAAAGATCCCAAAGCTATTTCAAGGCAAAATTGATGCTTCTGTTTCTTCCTAAGAGGAAATACTATTTCTGAAAAATCATGATTTACTTGTGAAGTTGGGCTGCCACGTACATCTTGTGTACTGATCAATGCAGAGGAGCAAGATTCACCACATCATCATGAGTGGCATGCCCTAGAGTTGGGCCACATGGTGGGCCTGAGTCTAGACTTTCAACCTGGGCCCACCTATAGCTCAGGCCTAATCTTGTGCTTCTTTGTTAAAACATTAAGATAGCCCAGTGCTGGCTGGGTGTGGTGGCTCACACCTGTAATCCTAGCACTTTGTGGGATGGAGGCAAGAGGATTGCCTGAATCCAGGGGTTTGGGACCAGACTGGGCAACTTGGCGAGACCTCCTCTCTACAATAAATCAAAAAAATTAGCCAGGTGTGGTGGCACACACCTGTAGTTCCAGCTATTTGGAAGGCTGAGGCAGAAGGATCACTTGAGCCCAGCAGGTCGAGGTTGTGGTGGCCCTGAGCATGCCACTGTACTCCAACCTGGGTGACAGAGTGAGACTCTGACTCAAAAAAAAGAAAGTCCAGAGCTTTAGTCTTCTCCTTCCAACTTGGGTCCTGATGGCCTGGATAGTTTTAGCCAATTATTTTTAAATGATTGTGATAATAATATAATAAGGATTTCATAATATTTTTTCAGAGGATGTAGGAATAATGACATTCATTCAATTCCTTCTTCTAAGTCATGACATTTGGAGCAGTAATGAGACCTAGAAAAATGTACCTAACTTTTTTTTTAAAGAAAGTATTTAGCAATTGGAAAAATGGAGAATCGTTTCTTAGCTTCCACTGCTATTAAGTGGAAGACAGTTCTTCTTTCCCTAGATAATTTTGCCTTTCTTTTTAAGGGAGACAGTCTATAAAACTTATGCCAAGCTACTGTGAGTTTTGCCCTCCTGAGCTTTTCACAGGATTCTCACTAGAGACTCTGTGTTTGGCAAATAAAGCAATAGATAAATAAGATAAACAAACCCAGAATGTGCATATGACAGAGTAGAAATTATTAATAGGAATCTTCCCAGCCTTTCTCTCACTTTCCCTACCTACCTAGGAGGACTTCTGCTCAGTTTCTTCCCTTTCCCTACCCTGTTACTTTGACTGAATGGTTCTTCTAGTTCTTTGAGAGAGAGTTAAATCCAGGTTCATTATGGGATGGTTTTCTCTTTAGCATACTTTGAATAGTAGGAAAACACAGGCTCAGGGAAAGCACCACCCTTCTGACTCTGTGGCCTTGCCTTCCACCAAATTCTCTCCAATATCTTTTCCAATGCCATAAAGAAAGGTTCGTCAACATGTTTCCTTAAAAACTGGTTGAAAGGGAGCAACTTTTGGAGACTCACACACAGGGCAACAGCTGCTCACCCCTAACTCTGTTTCTATCTGAGGAGGAGATTTGGGGCAAATGTCAAAAAGAGAAGAGCAGAGGCAGACTTTGAAGGAAATGGCTTAGAGCTAAAGGGAAATTCTGAGAAACAGAACCATGGTCCACAAAATTCCTCCATGATGTTTGAAAAATGCACATAAAAAAATAAAATAAAATAAAGAAAAAAGAAAAATGCATGTAAGGAGCATGAACTATTTGAACATCCCTTTTGGTTGCTGGACTTTTCTGTGATTCCAGTAGCATTCGGAGACTGTCATGTGAGTCACAGTTGTGTAAGTTTGACATGAATCACACTAATGAATCCTATGCAGATGAGTCAAAGTAAATCAGTGCAGCATCCTGGTGGTAAAGCTTACATAAATCTATGTGATATTTGTACAAAATCCATGTCGAACTTCTCACCACATTCCAACTCTGCAGCTTGCTTGCTGGTCACCTTGTGCTTGTTTCTAAACTTCTTTGAGCCCCAGTTTCTTCCTCTATAAAGAATAGAGATATAAGCACCTACCTCAGAGTGTTGTGGTGATTAAAGGAGATAACCCATTTGCAAAGCACCTCGTATGGCATATGGCATGGAGGAAGTTGTCATTTATAATAAAAAGTACACGGTGCAATAAGTTCCAGTGATGTCTTGTGATAATAACTATGTTTGAGGGGCTCTTTCCGTCAGCTGATTCTTTCTGGGATGCTTCCAAACCTTAGTATTCAAACAGGTCAGAGCAGTTAAAGGCATTTCCAGACGCTGAGTTCATCAGAAGATGGATATTGGTAGCGGGATGTGGATTGTCCTTTTTGCTAAAAACAAAACCAGCAAGGCTCATCCTTTGTGGCTTTACCCCAGAATATGCAATCCAACCTAATTAAAGGGCAGAGGGTCCCCACGCATACTACTAAACCAGAAAATGTACTGTGCCCTATGGCTACTGTGTATGTGTGTGGTAGAGGATGGGAAGGAGAGTTAAAAATAGAGGGGAGGGTCTTGTTACTCTTGCATAAAGACCCCAAAGCAGAAGCAAACCTATGTTCAACAGCACACATGTGCCTTAAACCAAGGGGACCTTAAAGGACACATACAAGTCAGAGTGTGTGCAGAGGAAACATTTCCCTGGTGCTGTCATGCAGGGAGGTGGAAGTAGCAAGTCACTCCTGAACTATGACTCTAGACAGGAGTGTGCTGCGCCCTTGCCCCCTTCCTTGTGACTCTGAACTAGCCATGCCTCATTGACAAGTCTCAGTGTCCTTATCTGCTGAATGAGCCCTTTGGATCCTGTGAACTGTGGGACTCCAGTGAACTTCAGTGGGCCAAACCCCTCCTGTATGAGTACTTGTGGCTGGTGTGGGGTGAGGATTTTGACAGCAGACTTGCAGGCTTTTCTTTGTGAATCTGAACCAACTTTCAAAGGCACCAGCCTCGGAGGGAGGAGAGGTTTGCCCTTTGTATCCCTTAAAAATAGAATCACAAACAGACAACATTTGGAACCTCTGAATCTTGAAGTCAGTAATTAACTTGGGTTCTTGAGACATTGTACATGTTGACTTAAAGGAGAAAAGTTGGCAATGCGCTGAGGCCAAGGATGTGGGTGAAGAGAAGTGTAGTGCCTTGGTCCAGAACATAGGTCCCTGACTTGTATTGGATGTGGTAGGCCACAGGGGATTTGCAGGGATCAGCACGAGAGCTTAGAGCCCTGAGAAGCACTTGCAGTTGTCCATGGAGCAGGGCCCATGCACAGACCCTCCTGGTTGTCTGTTGCTACAGTACAATCCACTTCAAATTTAGAGGCTTAAGAGAATAATCGTTGCCTTGCTTCTGATCTTTTTGACCAGGAATTTGGGCAAAAGTTGGCCGAGCAGTTTTCTGATTTACTCTCTTGGTGGGAGTCAGCTTGTGGCTGGGATGGTCCAGAGGTCCCAGGAAGGTTTCACTCTCAGGTCAGAGACTTTGGTAGCAAACAGCAAAAGACTGGGTTCAGTTGGGCACTGGGATGGCTGGGCCTCTCGCCCTTTCTCCCTGTAATTACAGGGCCTTTCACTTTGCATCTGGTCTTACCATATGGTCTCTCTGAGTGGAGTCACCAGATTTCATCCATGGCACCTCAGGGTTTCTAAGACAGAGGAAGCAAAACTGCTAAAGGCTAGGACCAGCACTGGCACCCTGTCACTTCTGCCACATTCCATCGGCCAAGCAGTCTCAGAGCAGCTCAGATTCAGAGGGATGGAGCAGTAGACTACTTCTCAATAGGGAGGTGGCGTGCGGGCACAGAAAGGGAAGGAGCTGAAGACTGCCCTCTTTGGGGGTAAGCTTCTACAGGGCCCCTTTGGCAGAACTAGAAAGGATTTAGAGCCTGGGGTCACATCAAGAGCAAAGATGGGTGATGATGCCAGAAGACCTTTGTGGGGAGAAAGGTGTCAGCCTAACTGCGCCACAAGATCAAAACTCCTTCTGACTCTAGAAATGAGATGTAATGACATAAACCCTCTTCACATTCTGTCAGTAAATAATTCTGACTCTGTGATCTGCTGACTCTGATGGACTATGAATGGCTGCCTGAATCAGTGTTGAGAAGGACTGAGAACACATCAAGCCTCAGCACCATGATGTATTGGTCGTGTCTCTTTTGGTTATGGAATGGAGGGGTGACATCATACTATTTAGATGTATTCTACACACGAGTCTGATCCTGCTGTGCTCGTACCAGAAGGGAGACAGGTATATTTGTTGGCCCCTAAGTTTGTCATGGGCTTTCTCACATGTCCCGCTTACAGGGCTTATTTCCTTCTCAGTGACTGCCTGCAGCCTGCCTGGCCTCCAAAGCCTGCCTCCTTCATGCTCTGCTGGACCACCCTGCCTTCTGGATTTCTATAACCTTGGGTTGAGTGAGTTTCTACCATTAGGTACTACCATGCATTGTTAATTATCTTTTTATCTGCATACTAAGTATACCCAATTAGGCTATTAGAGCATTGAAGTCAAGGATGCATCTTGGTATCTGCTAAGGCTTGAATATCTGACACCTCCAAATCTCATGTTGAAATTTTATCCCCATTTTAAAAATCTTAAAGATGTGGGGTACAATTCAGGAATAGGTATACGAGTGAACATTGTATAGGTAAAGTTTGGGCCTCCCTTTGGTACCCACTTTGCAGGTTTGAGATTAGGTACTCTTATTCCTTATTGATGTTGTGTCCCTCCCCCATCCCCATTATTGAAGTTGGGACCTAATGGGAAGTTCTTGGGTCATGGGGTTGGATCCATCATGAATGGCTTGATGCTGCCCTCATGGAAATGAGTTCCTGCCAGAGCTGGTTGTTAAAAAGATGGCTGGGAGTGGTGGCTCACACTGTAATCCCAGCACTTTGGAAGGTGAATGCAGCCAGATTGCTTGAGCCCAGGAGTTTGAGACCCACCTGGGCAACATAGCAAAACCTCATCCCTACAAAAAATTTTTAAAAAATTAGCCAGGCATGGTGGCATGCACCTGTAGTCTCAGCTACTTGGTATGCTGAGGTGGAAGGATCATCTGAGCCCAGGAGATTGAGACTGCCATGAGCTGTGATCATCATGATCACACCACTGCACTCCAGGCAGGGTAACAGAGTGAGACGCTGACCCATCCCCCCAAAAAAAGAACCTGGCACCTCCCTCACCTCTCTCTTGCTTCTGTTCTCACCATGTGATCTTTACACAACTCCCTCCCCTTTCCTTTCCTCCGTGAGTGGAAGCAGCTCGAGCCTCTCACCACATACAGATGCCAGCACCATGTTTCTTGTGCAGTCTGAGAACCATGAACCAAATAAACCTCTTTTCTTTATATATTGCTAAACATCAGGGATTCTTCTACAGCCACACAAACAGACTAAGACAGTATCCATCCTTCTGATTCCCAGTAAGAGATGGCATTTCTCTTGGTTGTGACTTAAGACATGCATTGGAAGAAGATTTAAATATATTGAATTTAATCCCCTGCAAACAGGCATTGATGGTGGAAATAGGTATATAGCCACAGGCTTAGCTTGCTAGGTATTGCCAGAAAAGTTTGCCTGGATTGAAAATAAGGGTGGCTAGCCAGGGCCAAAGCAGAGCCATTGATCCCGTACCCCCAGATACTATCCTAGCTGAGGTTGTCAGGCAGCCAGGGCTGATGCCTGAGTGATTCCTGATGGTGTGTTCAGGCTTCTGCAGTCCTTGCTGTTGTATGTTATTTGGATTATCAGTCTACAGATGGTTACATCGGTATTCTGGTGGATGGATGGGTGATGTTTAAAGGCTCCAGGGAGGGAAATAGTGTCATTGAGGAGGTAGGAGGAACTATTATGGGAATGGGAGCAGGTGATTAAAGATTCCTATTTTTCAACCTCACACCTCCCAAGGAAAGACTTTGTTTCTTCTTGCCTCTTGGGGACTAATGTTTATAGGGTGCTTATACTCCTGGATCTGGAACTCAAAACTGAGAAGGTGGACTTGGCAGAATTCCTATGAGTCATGCTACTGCTCGATTTGGGTTCATCTGTTTGGGCACATAAAGTCCCTAGACACAAATGTGAAGAAACAGACAGATGACTTATGTCTTTATTTCTAATAAGTAAAATGTCTGATTCTGTGGAACCTGGGTAGATCCATGGGGGCGGGGAGGAGGCAAGGCGGGAAAATTAACATCCAATTTTGAGTAATGATCTTAGATGCCTGTTTTTTTTTGTCTGTTCCTCTCAGGTCTCTAGTAAAGAAGACTTTATACAAGCATTTCTTTCTTTCTTTTCCTTTTTTGAGTCAGGGTCTCACTCTCACCCAGGCTGGGGTACAGTGGTACGATCATGGCTCACTGCAGCCTTGACTTGGGTTCAGGCAATCCTGCCCTTGAAATTTCTTTTTTCTTTTCTTTTTTTTCCCCATAGACCAGGTCTCTTTATGTTCCCCAGGCTGATCTTGAACTCCTGGGCTCAAGCAATCCTCTCACCTCAGCCTCCTAAAGTGCTGGATTGCAGACATGAGCCACCGTGTCCAGCTTAGAAGCATTTCTTTCAGATTAGATTGTTTCTTCCTTGGAGATGAACACACATGGCTGAGATACCTGGGAAGGTTCATAGGTCTTTGAATGCCCCATAGATAAGTCATACTTCTTCCTGGTCCAGCAATTCTGAGGGTCACCTAGCATCCTCTGAGTCCCCTTGTGCACATCCAAAAACCAAATAAATCAAGATATATTTTATGATCATTAAGATCCAGAAGCAATTTTCTATTCAAAACATATTAGAAGCTGGATGACATCTTAAACTGTATTCAGAGTCATCAGAAGAAGATGAAATTACATGTAGACCAGCCATAATGTTGAATGAATTTCGTTTTATTGACTTTTTCATCATTGATCATCTAAAACTTGTTCACTAGAAAAGCTACTTAGTTGTAGAATTCATTTTACCAATTGCTAAGAACAGAATTAGCAAGTATGATTTGTTAAGTGTTCACTCAATACCAGACATTGTGTCACATACTTTATGTACCCAAGACTTCATTTCATCATTCTGGCTTAATGGGAGCTTCAGATGCCACCATGAAGAAATACACATATAAAAGGGATGTTTCTTTCATCTCTTGGTTGGTTGGTTGGTTGGTTGGTTGGTTGGTTGTTGTGGCTCTCATAAAGTCACTCCTGAAAAGGAAGACTCTTGACTTTGATGTAGCGAGTGTTGCCTGAGTCATCCTGCATTCGCCCAGCATCTGTAGGGGACATGGGAAGGCCCTCCCTCCTGTGATGTCTTTGTCCTCCATTCTTGCCTCAAACCCATGATCTCACATGAGATTGGGGACTGCCTATATCTAGATTTGGCCCATCTTCTCCCAAAACTATCTTTCTCTCTCACTTCCAATTTTAACATAATGATAGATAGAATGAACACCTCTTTTCTCTCTTTTGAGAAAGATATGCTTTGCACTTTTGGGAAGAAATTCATTGTTAACTTACAGTTACTGAATGCTTATTCTCATTTAACCATCTGTTTTCAAATGTACCCAGGATTTGTTTTAATCAGGTATGGCAAGACATACAGACGTGGAAATGACTGTCATGAAGGAAGAAGCATGGATTCACAGATCCTTACAAACAGGAGGCGCAGCACACCACGCAAGGCCACACAGGGAAGCACGGGGGTCAGTCAGGTGGCAGAGGGGAAGAGCGGAAAGAGTGGGGATGTCTTTCTCATGGTGATAGAGGGAAGGAATGGGCAAGGCCAGGTAAGCAGGTTTAGGACTGGCGAGTTTGAATAATCTCAGTGGTCTCTGGGGCATAGGGGCTGTCTCTAGTTGTCTGATACCCAGCCCTGGAGTGATAAATGAGGAAGTTCAAGGAGGTAGTGGGGGGGCAGGTATAGCCTCTTGATTGACTGGTTTACAATGAAAGATGCACTGAAGACAAGTGGTTTTTATCTCTAAGAACTGGCTAACCCTGGGAGGGACAGTCTCCCTAGTCAGCAAGGCCCCAGATGCCAGAGCATCAAGAGTACAGAAAATAAGAAAACAAAATTGATATGCCAGCCTTTAAAATATGTACCCAAGAGATAATTAGCATGTATTGAGTGTTGCCTATCTCTGACCTTTGCAGTTCTAGATTGAGTGCAGTCCTTGAGCTAGTCCTGGACACGTGGTAGGGCCTCAACTAATGTCTGTTACTGAGTGTATGCTGAAGGTGTGTAATGCTCAGTTAACATTTATTACTGAATTAAAGTGCTGCATGAATGCTCCAAACTCGTGGCTGGAATGTACAGGTATGCCTAAATCCAGTCTCTGCCCTCAAGGAGAATACAGTCTTGTCCGAGAAAGAGGTGCATAAGTACATTTTCTATAGCATGATAGATGTCATAGTAATAAAAGCCACAGTCATCTCCAAACCTGCTCCTCCTAGGGTCCCTGCTCCCAGAGAATGGCCCGTGGTCTACCTGGCCATTTAAGCCAGATCTTAAGTGAGCCTAACTCCTTCCTGTACTACTCCTGTCTCCCTACCTCTTGGCCCCCAGCCATCAAGTTTTGCTCACCTTCTAGAGCTGTCACTGAGTTTGTCCCTTCTCCATCTCTGCTACTGACTGAAAAGAGAGACGCTATGCTCCTCTTAGAGCTTGGTTAGAGTAAGATGTGCCCATTTCTGCTATCCTCTGTGACATACAGTGCCCTGAGCACTAACTCAGAGCAGGGAATGCAGTGTGGGAGGGGTGTCCGGCAGGGTGAGGCAGAAGCATTCCCAGGGGCTTAGCCATCCAGAGTCCCTTTTCAGATGCTCCGTTGCTCCTAGAAAAAAAAAAACAACAACTCTCTCTCTGGAAGGGGCCCAGAGCCAGCATAAGACCCAGGGACAGTTTGAGGCAGATCATTTGTCTGAGCCTCTCCCGCCTCCTCCTTGCGTGTCTCTTCCTCTTCTGATTTCCCTCTGGGCCTTCCAGAGGCCTCTGATGTGGCTGACTGTGCTGTCAGTACTCCCATATCACTCATTCACATTAGTAGAATTTAAAGGTCACTCTTCCTGCTGGTACTGGTGTCATAAAAGGGCATAAGGAGGAGGGAAGGATACATGTGTGAAAGAGTGAAGTTGGGAACCCACTGATTCACAGAGGACATCTGTGTGTTTCCCATATCACATTCATAATTCAATCTCCCACCTTCTCTTCTTAGCCAGGATGTGGATAACAAACTGAGGCAGATGATGGGCCTGTGGAAAGAAGGTTTGGCAGTCAGACCTTCAGTCCAGGTTCCATTGTATGTGTCAGCAGACTCCCATCTAGGGCTAAGAGGCTTGAACGGAAGCTGTCTTAGTGTGTTTGAGCTACCAAAGCAAAGTTTCACAGACTGCATGTCTTAACTGACAGACATTCATTTTCTAACAGTGCTAGAGGCTGGAAGTCCAAGATCAGTGTGTTGGCAGGTTTGGTTTCTCCTGAGGCCTTTCTCCTTGGCTTACAGCTGGCCATCTTCTCACTGTGTCCTCACATGGTCTTTCTCCTCTGTGCATGCACCCCGGTATCTCTCTGTGTGTTGTAACCTCCTCTTCTTTTTTTGGAGTCTCACTCTGTCGCCCAGACTGGAGTGCAGTGGCCGCTCCCGGCCACCGCAGCCTCCACCTGCTGGGCTCTGGTGATCCTTCCGCTCAGCCTTCCAAGTAGCTGGAACTACAGGCACGCGCTACCATGCCTAGCTAATTTTTTAACTTATTGTAGAGATGAAGCCTCGCCAAGTTGCCCAGGTGGGTCTCGAACCCACGGGCTCAGGCAATCCACTCACCTCAGCCTCCCAAAATGTGGGATTAGAGGCTGAGCCACCGAACCCGGCTAACTCCTCTTCTTATAAAGACATGAGTCAGATTAGATTAGAGCCCACCCTAACGGCCTCATTTTAATTTAATGACCTCTTTAAAGGTCCTATCTCCAAATATAATCACATTCTGAGGTACTAGGAGTTCGTTTCAACATATGAATTTGTGGCCGGGGACACAATTCAGCATATAATAGAAGGGTAGCACAGGGGTGAGAAGGTCTTAGAATTGCAGTTCTCAAAAATTCAGGTGACCAAGATTTTGTGAGTCAATGGTGTCCATTTAATAAAATGTTGACTCATTGGATTCCATTATATGAACTAGGAACAACTTTACTAGCGGAAAATAGGATGCTGTGTGAAGTGTGCTGTCTAAAATCCCAGTGAACAAAATGGGCACGGGGAAGGGGAAAACTGTTGAACTAAGCAGAATAGCGGTTTTGAGTTTTTGCTACAGTACTTGCTAACTTGCACAATTATTTTTTTCACCCACTGCACTTGCTGACAAAACAGTAGCAGGTGCCAGAGGTTTAAAAAGTTTCTGAGTGACAGCTTGAAACTGATAAAATTCCTTGTCCTGAATAAATTCTCTCTATATATTTAGAAAAACTCACTATTACTCAGTTTTAGCAGTGGAAGTGTCACCAATATTCCAAAGGAATATAGTTTGAGAGTCATTATGGGAAGAACATCCCTGTGTGTCTTCTCTAAATAGAACATTTGGGGGACAAATAATACTTGTTAATGATCGCTGCAAGAAAGAGGACTTGAGAAGCTAATCACGTACGGTCTGGCTTCTCCATCTATTTTTCATTTATTCAACCTAATTGATTGAGTGCCTTCAATGTGCCTAATACTTTGCTGGATACGACCAGTAGAAATGAGTGAGGCTGAGCATGGTGGCTCACACCTGGAATCCCAGCACTTTAGGAGACAGGAGGACTGCTGAACCCAGAGGCTCGAGACCAGCTTGGACAACTTGGCGAGATACCATCTCTACAATAAATGAAAAAATTAGCACACCTATAGTTCCAGCTACTTGGAAGGTTGAGGCGGAAGGATGCCTGAGTCCAGCAGGCCGAGGCTGCGGCGGCCGCGAGTGTCCACTGTACTCTAGTCTGGGCGACAGAGTGTGACTCCAACTCAAAAAAGAGAGAGGGAGAAGAAATGAATGAGATTCCATCCCTGCCTTGAAGACCTCAGTTATCAGTTAAGAATTTGAGTTGCAAGCCATTGAATCAACTCTAGCTGATTTAAACAGGGAAATCATTTCTTTTCTTTCTTTCTTTTTTTTTTTTTGAGTTGAGTCTCACTCTGTCACCCAGACTGGAGTGCAGTGGCACATTCCCGGCCACCGCAGCCTCGACTTGCTGGGCTCAGGCAATCCTTCCTCCTCAACCTTCCAAGTAGCTGGAACTATAGGCGCGCGCTATCACGCCTGGCTAATTTTTTGATTTATTGTAGAGATGAGGTCTCGCCAAGTTGCCCGGGTGGGTCTCGAACCCGTGGGCTCAGGCAATCCACTTGCCTCGGCCTCCCAAAGTGCTGGGATTACAGGCTGAGCCACCGAGCCCGGTCAGAAATCATTTCTTAAAGAAGTTCCGGCAGAGGCAGAACTGGCCTGGAAGCAAAGCAGCCAGTCCAGGCAACGCACTGCTCCAGTGGAGACCCTTCTGCTCCTGGTGGCACCCAGGCACCAATGTTTGATGCTGAGCACAAAGCACTACTTTAAGAGCCTCTGCTGCTGTTGTCTCTGAAAGTTAGGCATCTGCTGCTACCTTTGCCAAAATGGCTTCCCCAAGCCAGCCGCTGGTTCACACCTCTCACTTCTGAATGGCAGAGCCCAGTTCACATGTCTGCACCCTAGCTGCGAGGACAGCTGGGAGAGCAAGTGTGTAGCTTCTTGCTTGAAGACCTGTGGGATCACTGAGAAGGGAAGCTCTGCAAACAGGAAGAGTTTGGCACTGAGTAGCCCCAAAGGGTAACAGGTGTTCATTCTAAGCTCTCAGTCTAATGGAGGAAACAGATGTATATTCAAAAACATCCCAAGATAGTGAGAAAAGTGCTATCATCAAAATATGCTTATGGCATGATAGAGACCAGAAAATAGCTTAGGATTGTCAAGAAAGACTTTCTGGAGGAGGTAACTGATGACTGAGTACATCTTGATGGGTGAAGCAAAAGGGGGCAGCTTGGAACTAAATAAGAACAAGGACCCTCACTGTCTGACTTTACCCTGCCTCCAGAGCAAGTGTGCCAGATTTGAAAATGGGAACTGATGAAGGCAGATTGGATCTGAATGCATTCATGGGGGATCCATACGAGAACTGCCTGGAAAGTGTTCAGGGCATCCTGCATGGGGCTGTCTGCATAGTTGGCGTGACTTGTGTCCTTTTCTCTCTCAACTGTGTTCCCTTCAGATGTCCTAATAGGTTATGGTTTCCAGTTGGAAATGGGGGGCTTTTTGGAAATGCAAAGCTTGACTCCAGAAAACTACCTCTTCTCTCTTTCTCTAAGTTATTATGAACATAATAAGGAAAAAATAAACCAGAAAGTACAAGTTTCTTCTTGACTAGCATTTATATATGTATAGACTAACCTTTAAAAAAAACAAAACCTCATATGTCATCAAACTACCCCTACGCCTTTGCAATTTTTTTCTGCTTTTTCATCTTCGATTTCTTAGAAAATGAGTCTAGTAGCAGTGCCTTGCAGTGGTGTTTGGTCAATAAATATTTATTAATAATGAAGAGGCTAAGGATGAGGATTTTTTTTTTTTTTTTTTTTTTTTTTTTGAGTTGGAGTCTCACTCTGTTGCCCAGACTGGAGTGCAGTGGCACAATCCCGGCCACTGCAGCCTCGACCTGCTGGGCTCCGGCGATCTTTCCGCCTCAGCCTTCCGAGTAGCTGGAACTACAGGCACACACTACCACGCTCAGCTAATTTTTGATTTATTGTAGAGACAAGGTCTCGCCAAGTTGCCCGGGTGGGTCTTGAACCCGTGAACTCAGGCAATCCACTCGCCTTGGCCTCCCAAAGTGCTGGGATTACAGGTTGAGCCACCAAGTCCAGCCAGGATGAGGATATTTTTAAGGCTAAGGTTGATTTAGAGAGTTGAAATACGGGGCCTTTCTTCCCCCTATATCTGTTCCTCTTCTGGATTTCTGCATCTCAGGAATGGCCTCACTCGGTCACTAGCTTTATTCAGAAGCATGGCCAGTAACCTTCATTCCTCCTTCTCTCACCCCCAAGTCACTCATCAGCAAGCCTTTTCCTCTCTACCTCCGCATTCATGTTGAATGTGTCTCCTTCTCTCTAAGTGCCCTGCCACTGTCCCATGCAAGGCACCTTCATCCAGCCTGGACAAACCCTGTCTTTGCTTTTTACCAGACTATTCTTCTCACTGTAGCCTAAAGATCTTTCAAAACAGAAACGCCTCTGTGGCATAAAACTTTCCAGTACTGGTTTCCCATTGCTCTTAGACAAAACTCAAGGCCCTTGCATGAGGCGGCCCCAGACCACATCCCATACAGTACTCCCTCTCACCACTGGCCCTCTGGCTGGCCTCCATGACCTTCCAGCCATTCCTCAAGCACACCCTTCGTTTCCTGAATAGGAGCCTGCCTGCTGAGAGCTCACCCCGCTCCCAGACCCCGCTCCCACACCCCGCTCCCACACTCCGCAGCCCTGTCCACTCTGCACAGCTGGTTTCTTCTTATCTGTAGGTTTCAATTTTTTTTTAATTTTTAATTTTAAAGATGTGGGGTACAATTCAGGGTTAGATATATAAATGCTCATTATGCAGGTACCCTTGTTAATGAGGTATGCCCCCCTCCCCTGGCAGATCTCCTACTGCTGCCAATTCCACCGCCCCCCAACTCCCACAACTGCCCCCCCTCCCCCGGAGTTTCAGTTTAAATGTCACTTTCTCCTTAAGCATTTCCCCAATCTTTTGTCTAAATAGTTCCTCCTCCCAACCTGGCATTTTTAAAAACTGCAGCTCCCTGTTTATTTCTCTTATGGCAATTAACACAACAATTTCAAAGTTTTTTGGTTTACTTATCATGCATCTCTCCTTCTAGAATCTCAGGTCTGAGGAGGTGGGGCTTTCATCTGCCTTGTTCACTCAGGTCCTGCAGCATCTGGCCCAGAAGTGCTCAGGAAATGTTTCCCAGAAGAGCGAGGCAAGCTTGAACCTCCTCCAAGTCCTCTGCCAGTCTTCCTCTTTCCCGGGGAGGACCGCTTTCTCTAACTGAGAGCTTGCCACTGGCTTCAGATTTACCACGGGTTGCCCCTCCATCCTGCAGCACACCCCCGGGCATTCCCAGGCTCTACCCCGTGCACAACTATGGCAGCCAAATAGAGGATGACCCACATTTCATCCTGCCTTGTGTCAGTAAGACCAGCCTGTCCCACAGGTCGGGTCCTCCAGCTGCCTGGGTGTCCGCTCCATGGGTAACAGGAGATAAAACTGGCATGCTTGGACACTCACGGGTCTTCCCTGAATTGCGTAATGTAGTAGAAAGAACGCCGAATTTGAAGGCAAGAGTGCAACTCCGGAGTTACAAGAACGCTCCCCTTGGCTGTGCAACTTGGAGAAACTCACTCTATCCTGAGCCTCCCTTTCCTCATCCCACAGATTGTGAGTAGAGGTCCCTGCCTGGAGTTATCTTCCAGGACTGTGGAGTCGATATTTGTGCATGCCATTGCCAACTCTGTGTAGTTGTATCTTGCCCAGCATGCCTAGGTTTGGAAAAAGCATTTGGAAAGAGGAGCATGGACTCAGAGTTAAGAGAGCCAGATCAAAAAGAGTTGCCTGGATAACATTTCTGTACTCTCAGCAGATCAAGGAGGACTGGGGTTGTGCAGGGCAGACCCGAGCCTGGACCCAGGAGGCAACCGTCCTATATGAGACTTTGCCCTGCACACTCCATTATGGTCTAGAGCACAAGTTAAGCCGAAAGATGTCCACTGTTCAAATAGTTAAAAGCCAGGTGAGAACTTCCTTGCGAAGAAGAGGCACCGCCTTGATGTCTGCTTGACTTGACTATTGCATCATCTTGGTGAGGCGTCTTTGAGCCACTCGAGAATGAAGGTGGCTGAAATTCTTCTTTCCTTCACTACTATCTTCCACTGCAGATGTGGAAGCCTGTGCTCAGTCAAGCTGGACCCTTGTTATAAGATCAACCAGGAGATAGTCACTGACCATCTACGGGTGTGTGCTATAGTTACAAAGAAATCTAAGATTCCCTTTCTGCCTCGAAGGCAGGATTTCTCAACCTCAGCACTGTTGACGTTGTGGGCGGGGTAATTCTTTGTTGTTGGAGGAGGGAAGAGCCATCCTGTGCTTTGTAGGGGCTTAACAGCATCTTCTGACCTCAATGCTCTAGGTGTCAATAGCAAATGCCCCCCCCCACACACATATACACCTGTGACAGCAGAATATGTCTCCAGACTGTGCCACACGTCCCCTGGCAGCAAAATCAAACACCCCCCCCCTTAAGGAATACTGCCCTAAGGGAAGTAATTGTTCAATAAATAGGATGGACAAAAAGAATTCAGAAGAGAAGAGGAGGAGTGGCAAATTTAAGCTGAATATAAAACACAGATGCACTTACGCAAGTCACCTGACTCGATGTTGAAAGGCCCTTGATTTTGGATGCTCCTTGGCAAGTGCTAATGGTGGTGGGGCAAAGATGATAGTAACCACACCCAATATGATGCTTCTTTATAGCTTTTATCTAGGCTAGGAAGATTCAGAGATTTACATGCTTCTTGGTTACAAAGATTCGTTTACCTTAACAAATGCAATGTTCATGAAATGCAATTTCATTATAAAATGACTAATAAAGTTGTTGGGAGGATTGACATAGTGTATGCAGCATACTTGACCTCCAATTCCTAGCTCTTTTTATGAATAATTATTGATTCATTTCTATTCTATGTGGTATTTTTATCATAGCTATTATGTAGTATATATCTTCTATGGTCTATGAATATACATATATAAATCAACTTATATATATATATATAAATCAAATGAGATATATAAGCATCAAATGAGATGTCAAGTCTCATGTGATATTCACAAACATGCTGCAAGATGGATGGCATGATGCCCATTTTACAGGTGGACAAGTGAGGTTTAGAAAGTCTTGGTATCGTTCCAGGGTCAAACCTATACAGGCTGGGGATTGAACCCAGGTTTGAAACCAGAGCATTCTACTTTCAACACCTGATTTTTCTACCACCCTGGAGGAATGTGATGTTAGGAGCTAGATGACCGTCCCTAACTATTGTCATCCGTCCACCTACTTCAGGACAATCTCATCACCTGAGGATTGTTTCTACAAAATTAGTATATCTTTTTAATATATGTGCTTTCTGCACCCAAAGAGTTTATATAGACTCCAAGAGAACAGAGAGGATTTCCTGTAACTCTTTGTATCTCAAGTGTCAAGCCCAGAGTTATGCTTAATCACTATCTGCTATTTGATTTTTCTTGACTCCTATGTACTTCTGGCAGGATTTAGTGTTTGAGGAATTAAAAACTCTTCATGCCTCTTGAATAGAAATTCTGTCCTACAAGTTAGCTCCAGGGTTGAATGATTTCTTGTTGCCCTCTAATTTTAGACCCCGTGAGGAGCAGCTGTTTCAACAAGAGTACTTGAATTCCTATTGCCACTATGTGCACACAGCACTCCCTGTTTCCGCAGGACCTAATTGTATTACCTATAAGAGATGGGGCTGGATGTGGTGGCTAATGCCTATAATCCTAGCACTTTGGGAGTCCAAGATGGGAGAATTACTTGAGCCCAGGAATTCGAGACCACCCTGGGCAGCACAGCGAGACCACGTCTCTACAAAAAATATAAAAATTAGCCAAATGTGTTGACACCTCAGCTACTTGGGAAGCTGAAGTGGGAGGATCCCTTGAGCCCAATAGGTCAAGGCTGTGGTGAGTCAGGATCACACTACTGCACCCCAGCCTAAGAGACAGAGACCCTGTCTCAAAAAAAAAAGAAAGAAGGAAGGGAGGGAGGGAGGGTATGTGATTCTGCCACAAAGTGCATATCTATTAAGCTCTGTTGAGGACAATTCAGATCAGTATTTTCGGGGGGTTCTGGAATACCTGTCAAATGAGAAAGTCACTAGCTTTATCATCAGATGGACCACAAAGTTATTTACATTTTAAAAATATCTGATGCATTCTTGCTTTAAGAGGAGAAAGAAGCTTTGATTAAAGGAACAGAGGAGTGGAGTTTTGGGTGCTAGTTCTCATGCCCAAGCCACTTGCTGAATCTGCCTAAATGACATCGTTGATTTTGAGGCCTTCAAAGACTGTTGTGTCTTCTCAAGGTTGTGTGTATCATAATTGGTCTAAAATGAATTCCTTTGTTTTGTTTCTAGTGAAAGTGAAAATACTTTTCTCGCCTTTGCTTGAGTTCCCAAGGTATTTTCAAGCCTAAATTGCTTGGCCTTCTGACTTGCAAGTGGTTGATTTATATCAATTTCTTGGGTTCTCGTGTGGAGGTTGGGTATTCAGAGGCTAAAGAGCCTTTCCAGGGTGGCTGGTGTGTTTGTTGATACTGTTTTGCTTTATTTTACAGTTTTAGATTCGGGAAATGACTATGGGCTGGCTATATTGGTTAAGAGGCCCAGACTTCATAATTCCAGCAAAGCCCTCCCTTTTTGTTTTTGTGACAGGGTCTCACTCTGTCACCCAGGCTAGAGTGCAGTGGCTCACTACAGCTTCAACTTCTGGGCTCAAGCGATCCTTCCACTTCAGCCTCCCAAGTAGCTGGGATTATAGACGTGTGCCACCATGCCTGCCTAATTTTTGTTTTCTGTCTTTTGTAGAGATGAGGTCTCACTATGTTGCACATGCTGGTCTCAAACTGCTGGGCTCAAATGATTCTCCTGCCTTGGCCTCTCAAAATGCTAGGATTATAGGCATGAGCCACTGTGCCTGATCTGAGTCCCTATATTTAGCAGACAACCAGATTACCCAGGGCAGCAAAGAGCCTGCTTACTCAGTATTGGATCCATATATATATACATATATATATATATTATTTTTTTTTTCTTTTCTTTTCTTTTCTTTTTGAGTAAGAATCTCACTCCATCACCCAGGCTGGAGTGCAGTGGCACATCCACAGCCACCCAAGTGATGACCTGCTGGGCTCCGGTGATCCTTCCACCTCAGCCTTCTAAATAGCCAGAACTACAGGCCCACACTACCAGACCCAACTAATTTTTTGTTGTATTGTAGAGATGAGGTCTCGCGAAGTTGCCCAGGCTGGTCTCGAACCCGTGGGCTCAGGCAATCCACTCACCTCGGCCTCCCAAAGTGCTGGGATTGCAGGCTTGAGCCACCGTGCCCGGCCCTATTTATATACTTTTAATGGAGGTAAAATTAACCATTTTAAAGTGCACAGTTCAGTGGCATTTAGCACACTCACTGTGTCGCACAATTGTCACTTCTCTGTAGTTCCAAAACATTTTCATCATCTCTCAAAGGAGATCCTGCACCCATTAGACAGTCACCCACCATTTGCCCCTCTTCCCAGCTCCTGGCAACCACGAATCTGCTCTCTGTTATGGATTTAACTATTCTGGATAGTTCACATAGATGGAATCATATAGCATGAGACCTTTTGTGTCTGGCTCCTTCACTTAGCATATATCTGACTTTCATTCCTTTTTTATGGCTGAATAATATTCTGTTGAATGGATTTACAACATTTTGTTTATCCAATCATCTTTGGTGGTCATTCAGCGGACCTAATTGTATTACCTTTGTATTCCACCTTTTGGCTGTTGTGAATACCATTGTGTTACTGTGAACACTCATGTACCAGTATTTATTTGAATAACTTTTTTTCAGTTCTTTGTGATATAGTCTTAAGAGTAGAATTGCTCAGTTATATGGTAATTCTGAGTTTAGCTTTCTGAGAACTCAGCATTGGTTTCAATGGTTTAGCCTCTGGTCTGCTGTTAGGACCATTAGAGGGCTTTGCTGGAATTATGAAGTCTGAATATTAGAAAGTAACTTAAAATCATTTAATCCGTCTTCTCACCCATTCCAAGAAGTGTGACTGTAGCAAAACTTATAGAAGCTTCTAGAGCAGAAAAGTGTCCTATCTCTCAAGGCTGGTTGTTCCATTTATGGCTAGTCCTACCTGATGGCTTGGTCTGTTTCTGCCCTACAGAGAAGTTTGTTTGTTTCTTTGTTTTTAACCTGGAATTCATAGATTCTTGGGGTTTATCTACAGATGAGCTTCAGTGTGGAGAGATAAGGAAGAATATGTAACTTTCATTATCTTTAGGGGTCTCTGAATCATGTTCTGGAATGACTCAATGGTATCATCGCTCTGTTCTACCCATAAGCCTTCGAAGGTCTTCTGACATACCATTGCTTGATTGACAGCTGTGCTGGACTCACCTTTGACCTCAGATGCAAAGACCAGCAAAGGGAGACATTTTCTCAATGCCTACCTATAAGAGGATGGAGCCTAGGCTGGAAAGCTGTGCAGAAGGAGCTGAGAGACAAAAACACATGGCAAGTCCCTCACATGGGCCCCATGCCTATGACCTTGGCCACCTGTGGTTTACTTCAGAGGCTGAAAGAATTTGCTATCTAAGAGATTGTTTCCTTTCAAGAGAAGGCCATTTCTGGGAGAAAGTCCTTGAAAGTTATACAATTTGTGTTGTTGATAGGGTGGGGGAAAATATCAAGAGCAGCTTTTAAAAAAAAAAACTTTGTATTGAAGTATAATTAATATACATACAGAAGAGTGCACAATCACAAAATATTACATTCCATGATTCTGTTTATGTAAAGTGTAACAGGCAAAGCTTAGCTGTGGTGTTAGAAATCAGGATATTGGTTATGTTTAAGTGGGCAATGCCTGGATGGAGCACGAGGGCTGTCCTGAGGTGCTCGTGATGCTCCGATTCTTGGTTGGAACAACCCTTGGGATTTAACAGCATGGCAAAGAATATGTGGTATACCTCAAACTGAGGATAGAAAAATCCTGGGGTTAAAATGTTTCAGACAGCTACACCTTGTGATTTGGGGATATCTTTGGTTTCTGTCTTCCTGGCATCTTTTTTTTGCCATTCTTTCACATTAAAACATGGCCCTTCTCACTCTCAATCCAGGTGCTATGTGTGGCCTAATCCACCCTCTGGTTCCAGGAGGAGGCACAAAACTCAGGGATTGGTTAACTGATGGGCACATGATCCAAGTCAGGCTATGAGTCTCTCCTGAGACTTCTAGATCCACTGGGAAAGAGGCACATGGTCTCAGCTGGAGGTTCTAAACTGGTAGGATAGAAGCTTCAGCTTCTGGTGGCCATCTTTGCTACTGCGTGCAGAGTGCCAGCTGGGAACAAAGCCAGAGCAGAAGGCAGAAAAGTTGAGATTCCTGGTGACAGTGACTATGGATCCAGCCGTTTTGAGCGCTATCTCCATTCCTGTAATGGGGGGGAAAAAAGTTTTCTTCTATTATATTCTCACTCAACACAATATAGAACATTTCTGTAATCAGATGTGTGGGTTTCTTCATACTCATGAGTTCTCTGATGATAACTGGGTGTCCTACAATTTAATTCAGTCCTGACACTATCTACCTGTAGTTAATGTCAGATCCCACAGGTTAAGGGCATAGTCCCACAAGACCCCAGTAACGAGTCCCAGGTTTTCACTAGTACTTCTGACCAACTGGCTGTAAAATCGGGGTTCCTGCAACTCCCTCCTTGGATTTAATAATTTGCTAGAATGGCTCACAGAACCGAGGGAAACACTTATGTTTACTGGTTTATTATACAATAAAAGATACAGCAAAGGATATAGATGAATAGCCCAATGAAGAGTTGTATAGGGCAAGGTATGGGGGACAGGTGTTGTGTTCCATACCCTCTTGGTGTGTGCCACCTTTCTAGAACCTTTGCATGTTCAGCAATCTGGAAGTTCTCTGGACCCTGTCATTTGGGTTTTCATGGAGACTTCGTTACATAGCATTGAACAAATCACTAGCCACTGACCAACTCAGCCTTCAGCCCCTCTCCCCTCCCAGGAGGTTGGAAGGTGGGGCTGAAATCCCAGCCCTCTAATCATGTGATTGATTCTCCTGGAAATCAGCCCCTGTCAGTCCCAAGGCTGTCCAGGAGCCCTCAGCCATCAGTCATCTCATTAGCATACAAAAAAGCACTCACCACTTTAGAGATTTCAAGGGTTTTAGAAGAAGTGCCAGGAATAAAGAGCAAATATATATATATGTCTTATGATAAGAGGAATTGCTCTAGGACTTTTCATTTACATGCATCAGTAAATTCCTTGTTGTGTCTCTGCTCTTCAGGTGGGGTTTCTATCCGTGCCTCCAAGGGTTCTAACCAATGAAAAGAGATTCATTTCTTGTTCAGGTCACTTGGAATCATTAGATATACTTGTCTAAAGTTGACCCTGTCCCTGTTGCTCTCAGTCTCTCTAAGAGCCATGGTGGCAGTTCCAAATTTGTGAGCTGGGGGGAGAAGGGAGGGATTTTAGAAGCAGCTGTTGGGTTGGAGGGATAGACTGAAGGAGCTAGTTCTCAAGTTGTGTTGGCACAGCTCACACACCATTTTTGCTTAGTGTATTTACATGGGATGGCTTGGTGGGGCTGTGCTTAGTGCTGTCACTGGGTCACTGCTTTCTCCTACTCTCCTGGGACCTGGATCTTGATGCTTTTTTTTTTTTTTGGTTTTTTTAATCTGTAAGACAGAAGAATAAAAGAGGAGAGCACGTGGCTTGATGGAAGCATATCAGCCTTCTGGAGGTAACCAAGAAGAGTCCTGTAATGACTTTCAACTACCTATTTTTTGTGTGTATGTAAACTCTGTATTTGAAAATATTCCAAATTATAAAGCACACAAAGGAATTCTAAGATGGCAGTTTTAGGAAGAAACTAGTTAAGGTGGTCCTTCCTGGGGTGAGGGAGCAGAGGAATGCACTCATCAAAATAATCTAAAATGGAGGTGGTGCTAACAGTATCTTGTGTCTTGCTGCATGGGTTTTCAGCTATTCGCTGGATGGGAGATATTCTTCAGTAAAGTTAATCAATAGGCTTCCTTGCCTTTGGCTTCTCTCCCATCGTTGTTCATGTTCTGCCTGGAAGTCCTCACAGTGCTAACTGGCCACGGCATTGTAGATGGATCTGTTACAGGCTTGGCTGTGAGTAGCTGTTCAATAAGTACCTGTTGACTTGACCTAGTTGGATGTAGATTTTTTGCACTGAATCCTACAAGTCTACCAGCAGCCATATCACTTTGTTTCAACTTACACATCTACCTTCTTTGACTCATTTGCTCACGCTGATGTGAACTACTACAGTGTAATAAAAAACCTTCTACAAGATCCACAGGAAAAAAATATTTTAGATTTTAAAATTGCTTATGCGGCTAGAATCATGTATTCTCACGTTATTGAAAAGAATTTTAGATGCCACGCAGGGTGGCTCACACCTGTAACTCTAGCTCTTTGGGAGGTTGAGGTGGGAGGATCACTTGAGGTTAGGAGTTTGAGACCAGCCTGGACAACAAAGCAAGAGCCCCTGTCTACAAAAAAATACAAAAATTAGTCAGGCATGGTGGTGTACACCTATGGTTCTAGCTAATGGGGAAGCTGAGGTTTAAGGATTGCTTGAGCCCAGGAGTTTGAGGCTACAGTGAGCTATGATCATGCCACTGCATTCCAGCCTGGGCAATAGAACAAGACCCTCTGAAAGACAGAAAGAAGGAAAGAAAGAAAGAAGGAAAGAGAGAGAAAGAATGGAGGGAGGGAGGGAGGGGAAGTTTAGAGATGATCCCTAGTTCAGTTGCCTTATTTTATCAGTGAAAGGAAGTGACTTGCTTAATCAGTGGCAGAATAAGTCTAGAGCTCAGGTCTGTGGCGCTGCCTAAGCCGAAGGTATGCCCACTTTCACCTTAGGACTGGGATGGACCCAGCCATCTTATGGAGCTTCAGGGTGGTCTACTTATTGAAAAGAGAGAGGATGTGAGGAAAGTCCCATGCTGTACAGAGTTTACGCTAATGGACATCCTCCGTGTGTCTCCATATCCTCCAAGAGATGCTAAATGGGGACCAGAAGAACCATGCATCATTCAATAATTTCAGTTTTGGCTGTTGTTACAAATTCCTCCTCCCCTTATGTGGCTTACAGGAGTGGCTAAAACAATGCAGATGTATGCTTTAAGGGTCATCTCTTTTCTCTCCCTCTGGAGGCAAGTAAAATGTGCCAATAACTTATAGCCGGATAAATCTGCTTTGAACTATATCATAACTGCTAGAATTAACATTAGCATTTGCTCAGGGTTCTTTTTTTTTAGTGAGTCAGGGTCTCACTCTGTTGCCCAGGCTATAGTGCAGTGGTGTGATCTCATCTCACCACAGCCTCACGGCTCAGGCGATCCTCACACCTCAGCCTTCTGAGTAGCTGGGACAACAGCTACTACACCACACCTGGCTAATTTTTGCATTTTTTTGTAGAAACAAGGTCCTGCTATGATGCCTAGGCTGGTCTCAAACTCCTGGGCTCAAGCCGTCCTCCTGCCTTGGCCTCCCAAAATACTGGGATTACAGGCATGAGCCACAGCACTCAGCCTCAGGGCTCTTTATAGACTAGGTGTTCTGCTAAGGGCTTTATGTAGGTTATTTAGTTTAATTCTCATGAAACCCCTACGAGGTGGACATTGCTATTAGCCCCACTTTTCTGATGAGAAAACTGAGGCTCAGAAAAGTGAAGTAACTTGCTCAGAATGACCCAGGTCTCTGTCTAAGTACTAGCTTCAATCACTATGGAAGACAGCAGATCTGAAGAGCAGCCATGGAAATTACATTTTTGGAATGTTAGAGAGATTGCAAGAGAGGAAGTGTACGATGTATTTAGATCATGGGAATTCTTCCCAGAATCATTTCGCTCCAGAGAGCTGAGAAAATGATAGTCCACCTCACCACAGATGGAGCCCTCAGCTTTAACCTCGAACTTTCTCACGTCTGCACAGTCTGATAACAGAAATTCTTTACCTGCAGGAGTTGGAAACCTTGACGGTCCTCAGAGGGGCAGCTGGGCAGCCAGCCCAGTGTCCTTGCTTGGTAGTGCTTTTAGGGTTGTTTGGGGTTGGTGGGGGAGAACGGAGGGGTGGGGGAGGGTGCTGGGTTTGTCAGTGCAGAGAGCACAGCTGGTTCCATGCAGGCTTCCGAAGGCTGCAGGCAGATTCCTGGGGAGATGGTGACACTGTAGCTCCAGTTCTCCTTACAGTCTTGTTCTGCACCTTCTAAAAATATTCCTGACAAACAGCTAATGGGCATTTTGGCCACACAGCTCCAAACCGCTGCTGCCATTTCAAATGGAATGCTTCTCTCCTTCAGGCCTGCTCGTCTTGATTTATAGGATGGGGTAGATGCAGCCATTTCGTGGACTTTCACAAAAGCCTCCTCACCAGAGCCTCTTTAAAGACAATAAAGTGCATTTCTGCCTCTTTTAGCAAGTGTTGAATGTTTATTTGCTAGTCGAAAATGAAATGAAATGAAATGAAAGCTTTATTGGGAAGAACACAGCTGCAGTTAATGCCTATAGTGATACACAAGGAGAGGGAGTCTCGTGTCTTCAGAAAAGCAGTTGTTTCTGAAGTTAAGAAAGAATAAGGAGGGAAATACAGTATTTTTAAAATACAATTTTAATGTAAATTGCAATAACCTTTTCAGAAAGCGTGTTTGCGGTATGTACAAAGAACCTTGAAGTGCATGTCCTATCACCTGTGATTCCTTTTTGTTTTTTTTTCATTTTTGAGTCAGGGTCTCACTCTGTCGCCCAGGCTGGAGTACAGTGGCATGATCACGGCTCACTGCAGCCTCAATCTCCTGGGCTCAGGCGATCCTTCCACCTCAGCCTCCCAAGTAGCTGGGACTATAGGTGCTCATCACCATGCCCTGCTTACTTTTTAATTTTTTTTTGTAGCAATAAAGTCTCACTGTGTTGTCTAAACTGGTCTCAAACTCGTGGGTTCAAGTGATCCTCCCACTTCAGCCTCCCAAGGTGCTAGAATTACAGGCACGAGCCATCGTACTGGCCGTGATTCCTTTTCTTTAAATACATCTTCAAGAGCTAATTGAAATTAAAGACAATTTTGTATTCATCAGAGCATCATTTATGATAGCAAAAAAGAAAAGGGGACCATAACCTAAATTTCCAACAATAGAACTAGCAGAATAAATCATGGTGATTCATGTGTTGCTGTTTTATGCAGTTATTAAAATGTCAGTCTTTGAGGAGTTATAATGATATGGTAAAATGTTTAAGATAAAAGAAGTGAAGATATGAGGGAACTTCAAAAAGTTAGTGGAAAATGGAATTAAAAGATAAAAATAAAAAAGATAAACTTTATTTCACAACAGAAGTTCCATCAAGTTCAAGATACTTTTATAAGTGTTGATATCAGCTATTTGGCCCATCTCTAAAGAACTGAGGGTCCTGGGAATTTAGCCATATCAATAAAGTCTTTTTTACATTATCAATTTAAAAAAAGTGTGTATCCTTAGATTAGGAAACAAAAAGAAGTCAGATGGAGCCAAATCAGGACTGTAAGGTAGATAGTGAAAATGATTTTTCATCTCAACTCTCACAAAATTTCCCTTGTTTGATAAGAGGAATGAACAATAGTGTTGTTGTGGAAGAGGACTCTGGTGAAGTGCTCCTAGGCATTTTTCTACTAAAGCTTTGGCCAACTTTCCCAAAGCATGCTCATAATAATCAGATATTATAGTTCTTTGGCCCTCCAGAAAGTCAACAAGCAAAATGACTTGAACATTCCAAAATCTGTTGCTATGACTTTTGCTCTTGACTGGTCTGTTTGAGTGGACCACTTCCACCTCTTGGTAGCCACAGCCTTGATTATGCTTTGTCTTCAGAATTACACTGGTAAAACCTTGTTTCATCTTCTGTTACAGTTCTTGGAAGAAATACTTCAGGACCTTGATCCCACTTGTTTAAGGTTTCCATTGGAAGCTCTGTGCTTGTCTACAGCTGATCTGGGTACAATGGTTTGGGCACCTATTGAGTGGAAAGTTTCCTCAACTTTAAGTTCTCAGTCAGAATTATGTAAGCTGAATCAGTTGAGATGTCTACAGTGTTGGTTATTATTTGTGCTGTTAATCGTTGGTCATCTCATTTAGGACACAAACCGTATGACTCTTTCCTTACAAACTGATATAGATGGGTCTGCTGCTGTGTGTTTCGTCATCAACATCATCACATCTCTTCTTAAAATGAGTCATCCATTGTAAACTATTGATTTCTTTGTGGGTCTTATGCCCATAAACTTTTTGTAAAGTAGCAGTGATCTCATCACTCTTTCACCCAAGCTTCACCATAAATTTGATGTTTATTCTTGCTTCAAGTTTAGCAGAATTCATATTGCTCTGATAGGGAGGTCTTTTCAAACCAATATCTTATCCTTTATCATGCCTCCAACCAGATCCTGTTCAGACAGATTATAACAAGTTAGTACGAGTTTATTTTGGTGCCAAAATTGTTTGAAATCCATTCATAATTTTTTGAGTAATATACATTTCCCATGAACTTTCTAAACACCCCTCATACAAGCTTCAAAAATTGCATGATTCAAAAAAAGTCTGATTTCAATTCTTATACAATATTCTGCACATACACAAATACACATGCATGTTCACACTTCAGAAAAAGATTAGGGAAATAGTTCAAAATTGTGGTTCTATTTCTCTGGTTGGTGAGATTGTAGGTGACTTTATTTTCTTTATGTATTTCTCTATTTTCCCCCATTTTTTGGTGATAAAAATGGATTTGGTTAACAGTTTGATTTTTTTTTTTTTTTTTAAAGACGAGAGTCTCTTCCCAGAATTTTTTAAGTAGTCAGGTACATGAGCATTCGTAGCTGCATATAGTGAATTGGAATCTGAGTTCTGCAAGGTCAGAACTGGTCTGAGTTTTAGTCTTCATGGTAAATAAGGGACTAGACCCTCATGAAATACAAGACAAAACTGAACTCCAGAGTCAGAATACTGACATTCTTACCCAAACTTCCCTCTCTTCCTAGCTGAGCAACTTGGGGAAACCATCGGGTACTCCACGTTCCCTTCATTGCCAAGCCTCTTGGAAGAGGAAGGGATCAACGAGTGCCAGTTTTAGGTAAAACTGTGAAGCAGACAAAAGCTTGCATCTCCGCTCCCATTTTGGTGTTCTCCCGCCTCCAGGGCCTGTTCTCATGCTGTCTGCAACTCTCTTCTAAGGAAAACTGCTCTTTGGAAAGCATCAGGTTCATTCCTTCAGACACATGTTCCTTAAGTACCAGGTGCACTGGTGAGTGAATGTTTAACCCATGACCCTGTGTAGAGATGGCTACGTTTCCATAGGAAAAAGGAAATAACCTGTAAATCAAAGGAGGACTCTTTCTCCAGCAAACTGCACAGTGGGGGATCTCTGAACAATGTGGTGGAGTTCAAAGAAGCCCCATTTTCTTGCCGAAGCCCAGGATTTTGAATTGAGGCACTCTTCTAGTGAACAGGTGTGGGGAAGTCATGTGTCCTCCCTAAGCCTTCATGGATTCTGTATCCATACATCAGAAATAATCCTATTCCCATCACAGGGTTACTGTGGAAAGAGAAGCAGCACAAATGAAATGAGCCTTGGCACAGTATAAGGTGATGGTTATCCATTGGAGCCACCTGTGCTGCGCGTGTGGCAGATGGTTTTGTTGGGTTTGCAAAGAGGTTACTTTTTCTTTTTTAAAAACTGAGTTAGTTGTCAATATATGAAAATTAAGAAATGTCATGTTTAAAAGTGTGGATTTTTTTTTTTTTTTTTTTTTTTTACTTCTCCGGGCTCTGGCATTCTGGCATGGTACCAATCCGCTGGAGCCCAGTAGTGGCTGTCACTACAAAAGGAACCCAGGCCTCAGGACCCCCACGTCCCATGCACTTGCTTCTATTCAAAGGGAGGGTGGTGACAAAGGGCTGAGTCTGTGGCTTCAGAGCATGCTGCCTTGAGTCTCTGCTCTACCATTGGCTGGTTGTGACTTTGGCCAACTCAGTACTCTCGCAGAGCTGTAGCTTGCTGGGGCCTCTGTTTCTCCATCTGTAAATGGGGATGATATTTGTATCTTCTTAGAGGATTGTGGCAAGGACTAAGTAAATGTGTGTGATTTAGAACGGGCTCTGGTACACAAAGGTGTTTGATTGGAGTTACCTGCTTGGTCTCTAAAGGCATTTGGCTTACCAACTTCTGCTGGATATTGTGAATGAAGATTTATTGTTTCCTGTATCTCTCTCTTTCTCTCTCTCCCTCTCTCTCTACCTATCTATCATCTATCTATTAATTTCTCTACGTTATTTGGCATTTCTGGATGACATCTAAATATATTCAGAAACTCAAATAATTCTTTCAGATTAGCCAGTCTGTCCTCATTCATAGCCTTTTCCCCTTGGTGAGTTTTGTCATATATTCATTGATCTTGAGCTACTCTGTATTCCTTTAACATTGAGTCTATTATCATGTATGTTCATATTTGATTAATTTTCTATTGCTTGTTGTTGCCTGTGTTTTCTTTTCAACTACAGTGGAACTCTCATATTTTTCTGCTCCTGTGCTCTTCATTATGCCTAGTATATTTCAGATAATCAACAAATTGCTCATGGAATGAATAGCTAATATTGCTGCTAGAAAAAAGAAAATGACACATTTGAAGGTGGGACCAGTAGCAGATTCTTATGGGACAAAGCTTTCATCACTGTGGCATTCACCTGTCCCTCAACTGTCTGTTCATCCATTCATTCATTTGTTCATCTATTCCCAACAACCCCCAACAGAAGGGGTGCCCACTCTCTGTCAAGTTCTCAGCTAGGACATTGATGCCTTAGATACTGAAGAAATGGAGGAAACATACCCCATGGAAGAAATGGAAAGACCAGGTATGCATGGTATGTAGTTTGTTAACCCAGACAATGACTGTATTTTGAGAGGCTGGTAGGTGAGAAAATGAAATAAGGATTTCTAGATTCGGTTTACTGGCTCAGGCAACATCAAATGGAGAGTTTTTCTGTCCTAGTCTTTTGATTTTCTTCCTTTAATTGTGTCTGTTTTATAACCCTAAGCACAAGCAACTTCTTACTAATGTGGTAACAGTTTTATATAGGGCTGGTCTCCAAAGTGGAACTGGTTTGTCTGGAACTTTCTGAGGTAGTTACTTTCTAAGGCATTTACAAGTGGAGTCTTTTTCTTGCCACACTTGTGCCATGAAGTGTGGTCCTTTTGAGGTCTATGGCATGGTTGTTGATTTAGCCCTATTCTGATGCTGTTTCCATTTCTAGATCACACTTATGTACTGAAAATTATATCACTTCCTTGAGATTTGGGCAAAGTTGTTAGTTTGGTTTCTTTCAAAACTAGGGTTGGACTTTGCCTTACCCAGATTACTGGGCACTAATAGAGGAGGGCCAGGAGTGGGCCTGTCACATCCCTATAAGGTAAAAAGTCCTTTTTGTCACAGTTGGTGTCCAAGCCAAGAGAGGGTCTTAACTCACATCAAAAAAAAAAAAAAAAAAAGAAAGAAAGAAAGAAAGAAAAAGAGTTGCTTAAAGAGAGCCTTTTGATATTGATATCATTTGAAAAAATTATATAATCTTTTTTCTTTTGACATGTATTCTCTTCTCCAATATATTATCTTAATGCTAATTCTGAAAAAAAGAAGAAAGATATTTTTCTCTTTTACAGTTTGGACAGAATAGAATGTTATTGTAAAAACACTGTATTCTCTTTCTTCTTTTTTGCATGTATAATTATGGAGGCCAAGGATATATTCAAATTATTTCAAAGGGTCTTGGTGAATTTACTAAATAGCCTAATTGTGCTATAAAGTTCTCCTGGTAGAATAAGCCTCTCTGCTTTAGATGAAGCAGTGAAGTGTGTGTCATCTGCTGTTAGCTCCCTCCCCACCTGGGTTCTCCCATGTCCACATGGCTAAGGCATCACAAGGTCACTAGAGAGAGGAGAATACTTCAAATAACTTGGCTTCCCTTGTCCCCACCTTCATAGCCAACTGAGCAGACAGACATTGAGTGTCCTGGAGCTGTCCATTGCCTCGTTTCTTGTGCCTCAGCACCTTCTTCTGAATATTTGCTTTAAAGTAATATTTAATATTCAAAAAGAAATTCATATCTCACTCTGTCCCTCATGGCCACTGCAGCCTTGGCCTGCTGAGCTCAGGTGTTCCTTCCATCTCAGCCTTTCAAGTAGCCAGAACCACAGGCATGTGCCACAGCTAATTTTTTTATTTATTGTAGAGACAAGGTCTTGCCATGCTGCTTAGGCTGGTCTTGAACTCCTGAGCTCAGGTAACCCCCTCGCCTCCACCTTGCAAAGTGCTGGGATTACAGATGTGAGCCACTGGGCCCAATGAAATTCATGTTTATTGTAGAAAAATTAGAATATACGGATGGACTCAAGGGGGGACAAAGACCAGTAACCTCATCATACAGATAAAAACACCATTAATACCTGTGTGTATGTGTGTTTGTGTGTGTGTGTGTGTGTGTGTGTATATGTGATTAGAGAGAGAGTTTTATTTCTGTTTATTTTGTTCATTGATTTATCCTCAGCAACTAGAATAGTACCTGATACACAGTAGGTGCCTAGTAAATATTTGTTGGAAAAAAATGGATTCAAGTGGATGCTGAAGTCATCCTCCAGGAAGTTCTCACATGCCCCCGGGAGAGACAGCCTTTCCCCGGTCTCACTAACTGTGTGGCCCAAATCACCTTTGCTCACTTTCATCCTACTTCTCACCTTTCCATGCCGACATGCTTATTAGAGTCTGTTCATTTTTGGAAAAGCATTCCATTAGCCTTTTAGCCTGCCTGTTTTAGCATCTTCCCCTTTGTTGGAGGTGATGAGCTCTTTGTAAGGTCAAATTTCTTCTGTTTCAAGTTGTACTATGTCACCATGTCCTGTCTTAGTGAAAATGTCCAGTGTTCATCATATACTTTTGTAGTAAGATATTTCCTAGCCCATGCAAATGAATTTTTTTTCTAATATCAAGAAATAAAGGGTCTGTTCTAGGAAGCAGCATGTTAAATTTCAGCAGAATTTGTCTGAATTGTGCTATCTACCATAGCCAAAATCTGAGAGGAGGAAAAGAAACTAGTGTAACTTGATCCACAGTGCCAAGCGGAGGACCTAGCATTATAGCAAGCCACTGCATAGATTGTTCCTTAGAGCAACACAAGGAACCAAATATAGGGCTGTAAATAGAACTGTGGGGCTCTTGCTGGTTTCAGAGCATCCTGGATAGAAGTTACTGCCAATCCCCAAAGAAATGAGAGGATAGTCTTGGCTTTGGCCAAAAAGGGCATGACTTTTATGACTTTGTCTTCATGGCCTCAGGAAGTTGAAGCCCTCTTGAGTGGCTTCCTAAAGAGATGAGGAATAGACCAGCGAGGACACATCAATATAACTCTTGCATCGATTCATTTTCTTAGAAGTCTAGAGAATTGTTTTCAGAAGATTCTTCATCTAAGATCAGTGGGAAAGAGATCTGTGATCCATTAATGATGGGTATGTCTGTTGTAGGTATGGAAGTGAATGGGTGTGCCGACTGTTTGTCATTCTTGGTATACATAAGAGATGGTGCCCCAAAATAGTATTTTAAATCATCGGCCCTGGAACATATGCAACAAAGGCACTATGACTAGGGTGATCGTATTATTTTTCATCATATTAGGATCATTTCGAGAGTGAAAGGGAGTGCTATTAACTGAAAACTACAGGAATAAACATGTACCTGTGATACTTTGTTCATTGCAAAACAACCTTCAAATAGAAAAGTGTGTGTCCTCATCCTGAATTTCAGGGGTGACTTGGGCAAGATCTCCCTTCCCTCTCTGTGCTCTGCAGTCTTCAGGCAGCCATTTTGATTGGGGTGAGTTTGTCTCACAGGTAGGAAAGATGTCTTCCACTAGGTTCAAGGCTGAGGCCTCTATAACAAAAGACATTAACATACACATTTATTTAAGTTTTATGTGTCATGGGAGCCTTTGGAAATGAAGGCCCAAAGAAACAGGTAAACCTGTGAATTTTATGCTTAGTTGTAATAAGTACATAATCATGGAGAAGCAGGATCGGACAAAGGGAGTATGATCTAATGGTAATAAACTGATTGGAGGGATCATAGGGCGGAAAATGGGCGTGGACCCCTGCTTCTGGTATTTTCTCAGATGCCCAGGTGCTGTATTTTGGGATAGGTGTCCTGATTCTTACCAGTCTCAACTCCCCAAATGAATGAAGATTGACCCAAGCATCCAGCTCCTTATGTCCCTCCTTGTGCAAAGGGCTTCACATTGAGAGTCCATGGCTTGTTGATTCTGCAGGCGCTGCTCGGCTTCTGAGATGTGTTCAACGCTGATGTGTGTTGGTGGGCACACGGAGCCCTGGATGCCAGGGGTCTTTCGTGGCCACAAACTGCCAGTGAAAACCAGGATGAGACACACAAACCGTGAAAGTGGAGAGAGTGAGAGATTTATTAGGCAGAAGAAGCAGTACAAGAGAGAGGAGTGAGCTCGAGAGTGGTTCAAGAGTCTGGAAAGTTCCATTCTGCAGAGTTTATTTATCAATAATTCGGGTCGTGTTAGACATTCACTGGATGGGTGGGCCCAGTACACGTTGGAGGAGTCAGTACGTGTTTGAATGTTCATTGGTTGGGCCCAGTACGTGACTCTGTGTCATTGGCCCATTTCAAATGTTGCCCTGGTGGGAAGTTCCTGCCCATAAGTTTCCCACCTGGGTTGGGGGGAGGAGGGATGGGGTGGGTGGGAGGAGCCTTCCCCACCTTAGGAGGCTGCTTTGGGTGTGTGTATGCCCTAGCCAGGGGCTTCCCACTGCAGAGAGATTCCTGACCCCTTTCTCCTGCCAGGCAGGTTCCTGCCTGCCTTCCTGTCTCAGCGCAACCATCAAAACCTTGTCCTGTGCTCGTCCTGTGTTTTCCAAATGGCAAAGTTGCCTTCCCAGCCCCTGCAGTGAATATCTGTGCAACTTGCCTTCAGGGAATTGGTTTCCCAACACCCCAGTCCCACATCCTCCACATCTGGGAGCCTGCGGTCCAACAACCTTGACCCCAGGGCCCCTTGACCCAACGCAAGAGAGTTGGGATTCCCTAGGTATGTGATTCATTTTTCTTTGTTAAAACGATTGGATCTGCTTTAATTCCCTAGAAGATCCCCATTTCATAGGTTACCATGAACAATCTCAGGCTGTGTGGGACTGAAGTCACAAATTTATAATAATGATCAATGAATGGCTTACACCACCTCTCACCATTTTTTTTTTTTTTTTTTTTGAGTCGAGATCTCACTCTCACCCAAGCTGGAGTGCAGTGGCACCCTCATGGCTCACTGCAGCCTTCACCTCCTGGGCTCAGGCCATCCTTCCACCTCAGCCTCCTGAGTAACTGGTACTGCAGGCGCGTGCCACTACACCTTGCTAATTCTTTTTGTTTTGTGTAGAGACGAGATCTCGCCCTGTTGTCCAGGCTGGTCTCAAGCTCCTAGGCTCAAGCAGTCACCCATCCTGGCCTCCCAAAGTGCTGGGATTATCCGTGTAAGCCACCGCGCCCAGCCGAATGGTTGATCCTTGACTGCAGAAATTCCTTCTGGAAATGTCTCATAGTGCTAGCCCCATTTTCTAGACCAGGCAACAAGATATCTGATCAGACAAGTAATGTCCTTAACCCGCCACAACATATTTTTTTGTTCTGTTTTGCTGTTATTCTTGTTGAGCTAGTTTATCTTTCTTTTTTTTTTTTTTTGAGTTGGAGTCTCACGCTGTCGCCCAGACTGGAGTGCAGTGGCCGCTCCTGGCCACCGCAGCCTTGACCCGCTGGGCTCCGGCGATCCTTCCGCTTCAGCCTTCCAGGTAGCTGGAACTACAGGCACGCGCTACCACGCCCGGCTGATTTTTTTATTTATTGTAGAGATGAGGTCTCGCTTGCCCAGGCGGGTCTCAAACCCACGGGCTCAGGCAATCCACTCACCTCAGCCTCCCAAAGGCGCGGGATTACAGG
>CAUYQG010108622.1:0-25796 GCA_963574415.1 Tarsius wallacei
CGCCTGTAGTTCCAGCTACTTGGAAGGCTGAGGCGGAAGGATCGCTGGAGCCCAGCAGGTCGAGGCTGCGGTGGCCGGGAGCAGCCACTGCACTCCAGTCTGGGCAACAGAGTGAGACTCCAACTCAAAAAAAAAAAAAAAGAAAAGAAAAGAAAATGATGAGAATGTTTGGCAGAATGTTTCTGAAGTACTGAGCCCTTTCTGAAGTAAAGCAGAAGCAGGTCAGGCAAAACCCCACAAACGAAAATTCCTTCCTGCTGCCTTGGTCAGGCCTTCCTCCAATGCTCCCCAGAGCACTCCTGCCGCCGGGCTTTGCCAGTGGCCAACATGAGATTGACCCATTCCCATGAAGGGCTCCCGGTATCTCCCACCGATGGTCAGAGCCAGAAGCCAGAGAAAGTGGCTTTTGGTGGGGCTTTGAGGGTGGCTTCCTGCCTCCCGGGGGAGTCAGCCCAAGGGTGAGGAGTGAGGAGTCAGACACCCAGATCCCCCCACCGTGTTAACACGGGAGACAATGTGTGCACGGAGGTCCAGTCCTCACCGGCGGGGAGAGGACCCACGGGGGACTGAAGGCCAGACACGCGGCTCTATCGCTAACCCTCAGCGACCAAGGCCACACTGTCCCAAAGCGCAGAGTTGGGGGGAGGGATTTGCCAGCTGCTGGGCCAGGCCCGGGAGGGGCGGGGATCGGAGAGCGACCGAGGAAGATCGGGAAGCTGCAGGGGCACCCAAGGCCTCCCGGGGGGTTCCGCGGGCGGCCCCCCCCCGCCTGGCTCTGGAGCTGCTGCCTGGGCGTGTCGCGCTCAGGAGGACTTGGGCCTGGGACAGGGGATCCGGGGGACAGTGGGACGACACGAAGGGGGGCTGCACGACCCGCCAGGAGCGAACGCAAGGCTCCTGGGCTCCAGCTCTCCTTGCTAGGGATTTTGCTCACCTAGAAAACATACAGGCCGTTTTAGGGGATTAATCATCGTGCGGGGAAACTAGCAGACATGTTCTGATCAAGCCCTTAATCCCGGTCACAGGTGGCAGACGGCAGGGCACAGTGTCCTCTCTGTTCACGGCCCACACTCTACCCCCCCTCCCTTCAAGCCCCAGCGACTCTGGCCTTAAGGGATTCTCAGAATGTTCCAACTGGAGGGGCCCTTAGTGATCAGTTTTGCAGCTTTCACGCTGCCCTAAAGCACAAGGGGTGGCCTCCAGGATGGTGGGGGAAGGGGCATGAGGGTTTCAACCCCCACCTCAATTCCACCGCTTTCATCTTTACTGCATTGAGACTTTCAGGTCCAGTCTCATTTTCACTTCATTGTGCATGACCTTGGGCAACTTAAAGACCTCTGTGTCTCAAGTTCTTTATCTGTAATGGTACTTCTGTCATAGGGTTGTTGTCAAGATGTGTGACGTATTTAGAGCACATTGTGTCTGGGTCACAGTAAAAAATGTAAGTGCTGTTGCTATTGTTATCATTACTATTATTAGTTTATGATGAGGAGAGTGAGGCCCAGAAAGGATAAGGCATTTGCTGCCTAGATGACACAACTGCTAGGTAGTAGAGCAGGGGGGTAGTACCTTGATTTCCTGACTGCCCAGAAAATACCTGTTTCTTAGGCATTTAGGGGTTGATGCTCCACAGAAATCTTTGAAGATGAACAGATCAACAAAAGCCTGTTGGGTGGGAGGCACACTGTATGAAGGGTCTTGGGTACAATCTCCATGATCCTCAGGATGAGCAAGAGGAGCAAAGAGGGAAAAGGAGGAAGATGAAGATAGATTAGGAGAGGAGGAGGAAGAGGAAAATGAGGGGTCTTGAGCCTCCTCAGCTCAGTCGCTAAACAAGAGATGGTTTCACTGGGGATCTTTGGAGGAGACAGCTTCATTAAGGAAAGGAGCTAGTCCTTGAACATGTTTCAAGTCTAAGAATTTTGTTTGGGGAATGAGGACTACAGTGTGGGTTGCCCAGGTCTCCGCATGTTTTGTGGTCAATTTCAGCGCGGTCGCAATCTCTTGAATCTCTCCTTTCAATCTGAGAGGGGCTATGGCCCCCTGGGACCCAGGTGAGGTCAGGGAGGTTGCCACCAGCTGGACATGAACCCTCATTGCCTGAGGAACAGTTTGTGCTTGCACTCAGCAGTTCGAGAGAGTCTGGTTCTAAATCCTGTCACTTTCTAACTGACTGAGCAAGGTATTTAAACCTAAGCTTCAATTTAATCATCTATAAAATTGGGATTATGAATCTTGCCTCATAGTATCACTGGGAGGATCAAATGGGATAATGCGTATAATGTGCTAACCCAGGGCCTGGCATGTAGGAAGTGCTCAATTAATGCTCGCTACTTATTATCTGATATGGCTTCCTGCCCCTGTGTGTGTGTGCATGGCTTTCTCATCTTCTGTCCAGTGGGCTAGGGGATTATATTAGTTAGGATTTGGTTTGCCCACAAAGAAAGAATCCCAAAATAGTAGCAATGCAGAGACGATAGAAGTTTATTTCTTCTCACATAAAATCTGTTGGGTTGCCAAAGGTGGAACACAGTTCCCCAGTGTCTGGGATCCAGACACTATCTTGTTGCAATGCCTTGACTTTATGGTCCAAGATGGCAGCATCCAGGTTTCAGGCTGAAGGATGAAGTGATGAAGGAGTCAAAGGAGATACTTGTAAGCTACCTCTTAAGGAAGGTTCTTGGAAATTGTACTACCATTTCTGCTTAGATCCCACTGGCCAGAACATATCACATGACCACCACTAGTTGCAAGGGATTCTGGGAAATGCAGTCCTTATGATGACAGCCATGTGTCCAGCTAAACATTGAGGGATATAGCCCTACAGAAGGGGAGAATGGATATCGATATTGGGAACATGTAGCAATCTCTGCCCCAAGCCCCAAGTGTATCCAGGCCAGCTAGCACCTGGGAACCAAGTACCTGAGCACTAGAAAGCAGGGATAGGAGCATGTTGCTTCTCCTCAGTCATCCTCAGTGGCTCAGTCTGCAACTGAGAATGTGGAATTGGAAATCAGGCATCCTGCCATGGGCCCAAGAAAGTCCTATCCTGTTTAACCATCTCTAGGATGCTTCCCGGCTTCAACTCTAAAGGCAGGAAGGGTACTGGAGAGGCAACTGATTGCCCCCTCCTGGCCAAGGAGGGAACACTTAGCAAAGCTTCAGCTATGAGGGGCAGAGCTTGGCACAGAAAGGCAGCCTTGGCACAGCTTGATGGTGCAGTTGTACACGGCAGGATGCACACTTCCAAATTGTGGGGAGGCTGGGTCGCTAGTCAGTGCCACAATCCAAGTGCCTAACTGGAGGGACACGTCTCCACTGAGGCTTCCGCCATTCTTTTTCTTGTTAGCAATAAAACTCTGCCAAGCTCACAGCACATCCGTCCCCCCTCCTTCCTAGCTTTTCTCTTATCCCACACAGGTCTTTGAAACAGAAATAAAGTTCGCCAGCATCTCCTCACACTGGTGCTCTGAAACAAACCCCCAGGCCCTTTCTGCTTCTAAAGTTTCATTGCCAGTAGTCGCCAAGAGACAGGCAAACCCAAGGAAGGGCACAGACTAGGGGCAGGACACCCGGGTTCTAGCTCAGATCTGTCAGAATGCAGCATCACCTCTTCTCTGACCATCTATTTCCTGGCTGTGCCATGGAGTCATCTCTTAGAAATAAGGTTCCTGGGCTTCACTCCAGACTTACTGGTTCTGTTTTGGTTTTGGTTTTGAGTGGAGTCTCACCCTGTCACCAAGGCTGGAGTGCAGTGGCATGCTCACGATCCTTCCACCTCAGCCTTCCGAGTAGCTGGAACTACAGGAGTGAGCTACCATGCCTGGCTATTTTTATTTATGTATTGTAGAGATGAGGTCTCACCAAGCTGCCCAGGCTGGTCTCGAACTCCTGAGCTCAGGCAGTCTTCTTGCCTTGGTCTCCCAAAGTGCTGGGATTACAGGCTTGAGTTACCACGCCCGGCTGTTTCTTTTTTTTAATGAGTTTCTCAGGAGACCCATGTATAGTTAGTTTGGGAATCAAGGGCCTGGAGGGCTTTTGCAGTCCAACTTGGAGTGGTCTGGCTCTGACAGGCTCAAGTTTCTGAGCAGTGCCCTCAGGGGACTCACACCTGCTCCTTCTACCAGCCCTTTGTTCCCAGGCATCCCCAAATGATTGCACTTTCCCTTCAAAGATTTTGCCCTCCCGAGAGGCTGGGCCTTTCCCATGCTGTTCTGTTGGATGTGGCATGCCTTGCCAAGTGCCCTGCCTCCTGTTTCTACCTGTCACAACCCTCTCCACTTGCCAAGGCTCAGATGAAACACGACCTGCTTTAGGAAGCATCTGTAATCTGCCCAGTCAAAACTTCCTTTCTCTGGGTTTGGTTGTACATCCATGATAGCCCAGGTTGTCTGTCCTAGGTGACAGTTAGCTTCCTAGGTGGGTGCATCCTACCTGTCCCATTTCCCACATCCTCAGCCCCTTCAGGACTGGGAACTCCTTGAGACCGGGAATCAAATCTTACTATAGCCTGACATTAGATAGTGCTTAACCTTCACTTAACCCTGAGTGCTTAAGAAGAAAGAACAGAGAGGAAGCCAGGGCTGGGGTAAGAAACAACTGAGTGTTAACAGGAAGAGCCCAAACCTGGATAGCCAGGCAGGAGGCACTGGTCTACTCCCCTCCCCTAAGCCGAATGAATGGGCTGATGCCCCTCGACAATCTTGAGGGTTTGTACTTCAGAAAATACCCCCCCCCCCTTCTTTGCCTGGGGTGGACTTGTCTAGGCTTTTAGGCTTAAGCCTTTCTGGCCAGTAATTCCTTAATCCACTCAGCATCCCCTTCAGGGATTTCCAGTGAGGAGGTGATGCAGGGCTGTAGAGTTTGATCTGCATTTAGCAGCCAGAAAGGGACTACCTGGTGAAGGAAATCACCTCCTCTGACCCAGGACCCTGGGATGAGCAGGGAGATGGGATCTGAAGGCTGTGCTTCAACCTTGAGTGTTGCCCAATTTCTGTCTCTGCCTCTGGAATACCCTTGGGCTACCACGTCTGCCTTTCTCAGAAAGGTTGGGTGGGGAGGGCATGGGAAAAGGCTGTTTAGGCCCTGACTGCACGGGCGGGGCACCTCCTGACTCCCTCCCTCTGTGCCAGGTGCTGTGTTGGGGAGCTCACACACTCACCTAATCTACGCAACAGCCCTGCAATGTACAGGTTGTTATCCCCATCACAGACATAAAGAAAACGAGGCTCAGAGGAAGTAGATAACTTGACAGCATTATACAACCAGGAAGTTGCAGAACAGGATCAAAGTCCAGACTATCTGGCTTCAAAACTTCTGTTTTCTTACTGACCTCAGCAAGAACAAAGTTTCCAGCAAGGCTGGTTCCTTTTCCATCCCTCCGCTGCAGGGTCTCTGAAGTCCCTCCGTCCCTAACAGGGTATCACCAGTGGGCTGCCTCTCCCAGGGCCCGCCCAGTCAGGGACCCTCCAGGTATACCCCTCCTTTCTCTTCTGCAGAAAACCCAGGGCCTCCCTACCTCTTTTTCACATTTTGCTGTATTATTTTGTTATACACTTAACTGTACAGACAATAAACCCCCAAGGCCGAAAACTCCAATTTGTCACGTCCTTTATGATGGCGTCCACTCTTCCATGTCTGGGTGCAGCCTAAGCCTCTAATCTAGTTCTGCTCTCAGCCTGCAGACTATGTACCCAGCCCCACATGTCACAGAGCCCCCTGCTTGGTCATTCTTCAAGCAGCCCCAGCAACATGTCCTTGACCACCTCACGTTGTTGGCATCTGGGTTTCCAGGGACCCTCACTTTTTACTATTCCTTTGAGAAGGTCATGAGGCTGCCCAAGTAAGGAAAGATCCTTGCCCATTCACACCTGTCACATCAGCTGTTGACAGGGGGTTCCAAGGCTGTGCAGGGAAGAAGACAGATAAGCTGCGTGCAGATTGAAAATGACTATATTTTAATTCATATCTGGTAGAATAAACTTTCACTTTCTGCCTCAAATCATGGCACCTGTTACCCTGGATTATGCTGGGCTAGACTGTGAGTTCTGGGAGGGCAGTGGGCTGCTTGCCATTGGACTCCTACTCCTAGACGGAGCCAGCACAAAGAAGAGACTCAAATAATAAAGGTACAGAGGCAGGAGTGGATGCTGTCACGCATGGGACTGCATCTCTGAATATGAGGACACTAACAGCATCATGTTTTCGATCCCCCCTTCCTGTCACAGCCCCTGAAGTCATGCTGTGCCTCCCATCAGTTTCTTCCATTGGAACAAGAATCTGTCCATCCTGCCAGCCTGCAGTGAAGCATACGATGCCCTTGGTGCTGACATAAAACTTTTCCTCCTCCCTAGTGGCCTGCTGCTTTTTACCCTGTTTCCATGAAGGTGCCCCGAGTCTCTGCAAAGCTTGTGTTTTCTCATTCATTGCCCTGCTCTTTCTTTCTTTTTTTCTTTTTTTGAGTCGAGGTCATACTCTGTTGCCCATGCTGGAGTGTAGTGGTGCAATCATAGCTCACTGTGGTCTAGATCTCCTGGGTTTAAGCGATCCTCCTGCTTCAGCCTTCTGAGTAGCTACAGCTATAGGCAGGTGCCACCAGGCCTGGCTAATTGTGTTGTGGTACTGGTTTTTAAGAGATAGGGTCTCACTATGTTTCCCAGGCTGGTCTCAAACTTCTGGCCTTAAGCAATCCTCCCACCTCAGCCTCCCAAAGTGCTGGGATTACAGGCATGAGCCACATGCCTAGACTCACTCTTTAGTTCTTATAGCAGGTCCTGCACCACTTTGTACACCTCTGGTCAGACATTAGGAGCCAAAACCTTTGTCCAGAACACAATATAAGTAGGAAAGAGAGGGGCTCCTGCAGAGTAAATACCCCAGTCAATGGCCCAGTGGAGCACTCACTTGCTGAGAGCAGCCCCTGCAGGGTGGTCGGGACAGGAGAATGCCCGGTGCATCCCACTACGCCTGGTCTTGTTGTCAGATGCAGAGTTTAGCAGCCTCTGAGGCCCCAGGAACAATGGGCAGTGCCTCCTGAAACTGGGGTGGCTACAGCTAAGGCTGAGAGGAGCAGCCAGCCTGCTGCTATTTCTGAAGGAGCCCAGTGTGGTTACTCAGTGAGCTGTAATTAAGCTCATCTATAATTTGATAAGTGGGAGTAGCCTTACATTTTATAGCATAATTAAGTCTCACCGAAAGAGCAGTGCATGGTGTTTCCAGCATCTCCTGAGGTTGGTCCCTGTTCACACTGCCTCACTCTACTCATCTCCATGGATGCTGAGGCCAGTGTGGTCCTCCCCCACAGCCTAGGCAATGCTCTTTTCTCCCTCAGCCCCTCTATCGGTGTCCAGGCCCCAGGGGGATACCTCAAACACTACAGATACACATGCAATGAGACAGGAAGGCCTGGGCCTCCCTTTCTATGCTGTCATCTGGACTAGGATGACACTGGCTTTACTGCTGCCCCACCCGTTGCTCCCTCACCATGCTACCTGGCCAGACTCTGACTCCAGAGTCCAGCCCAGCTCTGGAGCTCAATGGGGAGACTGAGGCAGCCTGGGAGTAAAGGAAGGAGCTCCAGGAATGGAAGCCAGATGGCCTGGGTCTCTATCTTGGTTCTCCCACATCTGGCTCTGTGATTTCAGGCAGATCACTCACTTCCTTGAGGCTGTCTGCTTGTATGTAAAATGAGAGTAATCATCTGAGGCATTAAGCCATTAATGAGGATCGGATGGAAGGTTTGCTGTGAAGGCACTTGGTTAGTTGTGAGAGGGCGTGTTCATGTAAGGAGTGTCAGCGTCTCACCAAAGGTATTAACCTGCCTTGGCAATCCTGGAATGAGGGACTAGCTCACCAGAGATGAAATTTGTTCAGATGGTGAGAAGTGTGGAAATCTTGTCAAATGGGGGACCTGGGCTCTTGAACCTGACCTGGCTGCTTCAAGATATCCAGAAAGCTATTTGAGAAGAGTTACTTTGTTCTGGGTGGTCTGGGTCATAACTGGGTGCCAAAAGAGAGTTAAGGTAGAGGTGGCAGAATTAAGCTCAGTCTTTGGATAAATTTTCCAAACCAAGAAAATGTCCTCCTAGGAAGTAATGAGCTCCCTGTCACTGGAGGGATTCAAGCCCTGGTTTGAAGCCCCTCATCCAAGTCAGGCTTGATGATGGAGGAGTCCCCTTTCCACCTCTGGGATTGCGGAGGTCCTGGCCGCCTCTCTCCGCCCTAGCCTCTGATCCAACAGTGGCCCACCCTGTGCCTTTGAAGCTGCCATTCACAAGTCGCCCTTCCTCAGTGGCTGCACACATCATAAAGGCCTCGTACCCTCCGGGGTTGTGGGCTTTGTCTCCATTAGACCCCCACAGCCCCATGGCTGTCTTGTCCATCTCTGTCTGAGCAAAAATAGTCACTGGTCTGTCAAGCTCTGCACTCACGTGACCCTCAAGCCTTTGGGGGCAGCTCTGGAATCTGTCTCTGCTGGAGTTTGGGCTTTGGCCTCCCTAGAGCATTGTCCTGGGACAGGCTCCTGATGAGGCAGCATTAGCCCAGCCAAGGCCCTGGTTTTCTGGTGGAGAGTCGCTAGGGGGCGGCGCTCAGAGGCCAAAGGGAATGGAAGGAGGAGCAGGCTTGTGGCAGTACTCTGTGGTTGTTACTGTGCACAGGCTTAAAGAGTCTTCTCACTCTTACATAACTGAGGTATTTTTCCCTCCTTATTTAGCTCCTGGTGCCATCTGCCTTGCTTTTCATGCATCACCAGCTCTGGACTGGAGGTTAGATCTGGCTTGACACCCAGCTTATCCCTCACTCTGGAGACAGACTTGGGGAAGCCTGTTTCCTTATCTGTGAAATGAGCTAATAACCCCACCCTGCACCTACCTGCCAGGGCTGCTATGAGAATCAGGTGAAAGGTGGTGGCGGTAGCTGGGTAACGTGTGGCCCGCACTGCACACATGGGCCTGCGTGTTCTCTGGCAAACCGCTCCTGGAGCCGCTGGCACCTGGGGCCACCTGAGCCAGGGGAGCCACTGCTCACCCTTGGTGGCGCCTGCACTAGAAGAGGTTCGCACAGGTTTGCAGAGCTGGGCCCTGTTCGAAATGCAGGAAGTGAACAGACCTCACAAGTGCGGAGTCTTTGCCAGACTCCCTGCCAGGGGTGGCAAGGGCGCGGCCCTAGCAGCTTGTGAGAGGCAGAGCCAGACTGGCCATCACCTGCTCACACAGCCTCTTGGACCCCGTGGAATGTTAAGCGCAGCATGTGCTCTGTAACAAGGCTCTGTCAGGAGTATCTTGGAAAAAGTCCTCAACCTGCCTACAGCCATCAAGGGAGGGGTTTGTACTGGCTGGAGGTGCCAGACCATGGATCCCCACAGACAGAGGCCTCCACCCCACCCTCCACCCCAACAAGAAGTGTCAGCTCTCTGCCAGCAAAGTAGTGGTGGGATAGGCATCTGGTGGCTCCAACCAGTGTCACTTCCAGGGCTGTTGTGAGTCACAGCTTAATGTGACAGTGAATATTGCCACTCAGGAAACTTTTGTTCTGGCACTGGTTTGTCCCAGATTCACTGTGACGCTGGGTCAGTCACTTGTCCTCTTTGGGTTTCAGTTATGTCATCTATAAAATGGGAACAACAACCTCTTTTTTGTTCACTTCAACCATGTCTGAAAGATCAAAACTAGATCCTGCACTTAAGTAGGCTCTAAGCTGTCAGACAGTGCATGGTAAATGTGAGGTTTTAATTAGCACTGAGAGTGTTTGGAGGGAATGTGCCAAGAGCTTTTCAATCACTGGGAAAAAGTCAAGACAGCCTATAGGCTGACCCAACAGTCCTGTCTTACTGCTGAAGACTCCAGCAGACATGCAGGCAGCTTCTCCAGTGTCCAGTTGATGGCTGATCTGAAGAACCCAGAGCACGTGATCATACCCACTACCCTCTAGTTCCCAGGTATGGATTCAAGCGTGCAACTCCAAGTGCCACATCTGTTTTCCTTTAATAAAATCAAGCATGAAAACAAATTCTTCCACAATGTAAAAATGCAGTTCTGAAAGGATCCAAGCTTTGTGGTACAAAAGCATCTTACTGTTGTTATGTAAACACAATGGCTCCTGCCTGCCTCCCCCTCCCTGCCTCTAGACACTCTGGATCTCACCCTGCAGACAAGGAGTTGGGACAGGGCATCCCTGTGTGAAGACAGAGGGACGAAGGCCCAGAAGGCAAGCTGAACCTGCTCATTGTGAGAGCCCTTTCCTTGGCACTGCCTGAACCTCATCGCCCGTCCAGCTGCCCGGGTTCCTCTGCCTTCTCCTTGCGCTAGATTCCAGCTTCAAGGCAGGCAGCTGTTAGACGAGGGGGAATGCTGCTTTCTAGGAGCCTTGCTTTTGTGTTCCCAGGCAGTTTCTGAGGTGGGAATCCCAAACCCTTGGAGAAACCTCAGGCTTGAGAGGAAGCTACCAAGTTTGGGGCAGAGGCGGCCAACTCCGGCTGCGGAGGAGGAGGGGCGCCCTCTAGCGGCAGGCCTAGTCCTTTCAGGGAGAGGCAGAAATGCTAGTTTGATTTGTATGACTGACACTTGAGACTCTGCCCTAGGCCTAAAGCCACCTGGAAGACGGTGGTGCCTGGTTTTGGTTCAAGCATCCAGACCCTGGGTAATTGCAAGAATGGAAGACTTCAAACCCAAACCCTAGAAGGGATCATGCAGACTCTGCCTATTAGTGGCCTGGCTTCTTAGTTAAAAATAAGGCCATAGGAGGAAGGTGAGCCATCACTGAAGGTCACCTGGAAGCCCAGCAGAACAGGGTGTGTGTGTGTGTGTGTGTGTGTGTGTGTGTAAGCACCATGTAAGACCAACAAGGAACCTAAACTCACCTCTGAGGGCTTTGCAGTTCCTGCAAGGTTGCCCCATTGACACTGGCCTCATCCCAGGCAAAAGCAAGCAGATCCAAACCAGAAACAACCTGCCTTCTTAGCCAAAGAGCATCTCCACACAAGTCTATCCTAAGTCTCAAAAGAGGCTGCAGAAATCTTAAATAGAAACCTCCAGAATGATTCCCACCACCCTCCACATAGCCAGCTTTGAATCACTGGCTGCCGCTGGCCAGTCATACAGCACCAGCCGGTCACCACAGCAGGAGTATGCAGTGGGCACTTAGGGTGTGTGGCTTGGATGAGGACACAGAGTTAGTCAGAGGATTCTTGGATAAATGGATCCAGAGCAACCCTGGAATGCAAAACGTGAACTGTTTCTACAGCAGTGGCAGGAACACATGACTTGGACCGTATATAAGCAGTAAGAGGGTTATTTCATGTATCCTCTTGGAGATGCAAATTCCTCATGTGCAAAAGAAAAAAAAATCTGTCTTTTTTACTTATAAGGCTGGCTAAAGGATCAAATGATAAAAATTTTTGAACTGATATTTTGGCTTAAAGATGTAAAGGAATTTGGATTCTATTCTATAACAAATCTGCTTTTAAAATAAAGATGTTTTCCCCCAAATCTGTATATGAAATCAACTCCAGATAGATGCACCATGTTTGCCCTGAGGTTTAGAGGCCTACATACCCCATTTGTGAAGTCACTCACTATGCAAACAAATCAGGCTGGGTTATTCCCTCTGGCCGATGCTACATCAAGTAATAGGTCCTCCTGGACAGTGGACAGTCCAAAGTAGATAATCAAGAGTTGACTATGTGAGCTCCTCCCTACCCACCCCCCCACCAAGTGTCCTCAACAGAGGCCACAGTGAAACTCTTCAGTGTATGTAGATCATGTCGGACACTGCCCCAGGCAGGTGGGTCATGATCTGCATTCGCAGCCACCAGTAGAAATCCATGGGGTGGTAACGGGTGTAGGGGGTAGCGGCAGTCAGGGCGTGTGTGACAGCATCAATGACAGGGGACGTGTCCGTGGAGCCACTGTTACAGTAGGTCTCCATCTTGGCGATCTTTTCGTCGAAGTACTTCTTGCCATAGTCCTTACGCACGACCTCGGGCAGCTCATCCCACATCTTCCTGGCGATGGCCTGGATGCTCTCGGGGCTGTAGAGGCTGGTGGCGGCGATGAAGTTGCCGGGCTCCACCACACTGACCTTCACACCCAGTGGGTGCATCTCGTAGCGCAGGCAGTCAGAGAAAGCCTCTACCCCAAACTTGGTGATGCAGTACGGGGAGCGGGCTGGGTTGGCCATGCGGCCCAGCATGCTGCTGATATTGACCACGCGGCCTGCAGAGGGAGATAGTGATTACCTACTCAGATGGCACTGCCCTATGGCACCAAGGGTGGGATCTGGCATGTGTCTAGAGGCCTGGATGGAACCACTTTTGAACCAGCCAGGCAGGGAGCCTTCTCACTGGGTAGGCTATGCCAGGTGGAACAGGGGAGGACAAATGAAAGAGAAGAAGCCCTGCATACCAGGAGGAAACAGTGTAATGAGTGACACACAGCTAATGCAAAAACCAGACAGAGCCCTGCCTGGTGATAATCATTTGGGGTGAAATCACAACGGGGGGATGTAGAAGGCAAGACAGTTTCGATGTGGAGCTGAGTATTCATTATGGACAAGGTCTGCTGCTGGTCAGGGAGGAATATAGCCTAAAGCCTTCACCTTACCCTTGTGGAGCTTGAAATTCAGCTCAAATGGGCAGATAAATAACATGTTAAGTCCAAGTGTCTGTTGAAGGCAACCTGGGGAGGGAGGTTGGAGTGCAGAAGAAGGAGTACCTGGAGGCTACAGCTGGCAGGGAGGCCCTTGAGGCAGCCCTGAAAGAGGACAGGACCTGTGCTGTTAGGCTCGATTCCCCAACTTGGATACACTCTGAGTGGAGCCCAGGAGATCCCAATAAACAGAGAAGCAGGCTGTGGCAGGTGCAGGGTTTCTGAACCTGACTTCAGGGCCAGGACATGAGAACGGAGTCATGGGCTGGAAGGGAGTGGTGGCCCCCCGAAAAGACTCTCTGGCCCAGTCCTGGGGGCTGTGGGGTGGGCGGTGGGTCACTTTCAGCCCAGCCAGGTAAGCCCCTGCAGACCTGGGACCAGCTTGTCCTGGGTATTGTGCACCAGGAAGGGGAACGCCCTGGGCACTGTGGGGAGGCACCTTTCAGAAACCTCCAAGTTGGAAGTCACTGAAAGGCTGGAGTTTTCTTCTAAAATCCTACAGCTGCACTTTGTGTTTATTCCTGTTGTTGCTAGGACTTCAGAATGGAGCTACGGATCTCGCTCTTTTTGCCACAACTGTGTGCTATTCTAGAAGGAAAATCAGAACCATTGAGTTCTAAGGTGGTTTGTGCACATTTGGCTATCCAACATGAGTTTGGGTGTTTTGTCTGTTTTTCACATTTCTAATCTTGATTACTACTATTGTTTCTTAACTTAATACCACAATCGTCTCATTTTTAAAACACAGAGTAATAAAATATGCCAAATTTTACTTAACTACTGCTACAATGATGTGTACAACACAGCCTTGTGCAAAAGATGATTATCTCTCTAATTAGGTTTCCAGAGTGGATTGTTGCTGTAATCCTTAAGCCTTTGGTGCATAGACCAGTGACCTCTTACCTGCCCTACTTTCTGAAAGCCACACACCCCTTTTCCCCTACATGATCGTGGCCCCACTGCCCACTATCAGCTCCAGACCCAGCATAGTCCCTGGGATTCAAGAGCTCAACCTACTGGGTATGGATGTTAGACCTGCTGGGACAAGCATTTCTATTCTAAGCAAAGATGAACATGTGGGGGCAGGTCCAGGGCAGGAAGGAGCTCCCTTTCCCACTCACCTTTAGCCCTTCGGATGAGGGGGAGAAAGGATTTAGTCATCCGCACTGTTCCCCAGAGATTCACTTCTGCCACCGCCTTGTAGGTCTCCATGCTGGTGAACTCCACCTCCCCGAATGTTGAGATGCCCGCATTGTTAACCAGGCCCCACATCCCTGGACAGGAGAGGACAGAACTGCAGTCACCATGTGGGCTCAGTCTCACACATCATTCATCAAGCTGTAGCCTGTTCCCCTGTCCCCGTGACCTCCCAGCCTCTTGCCCAAGGCCCTCAGAAAACTTTCTAGAGTCACCCAGGAATGAGAGGAGATAGAGAGGCCTAAAGTGCTGGCTAAGACCCTTGCCTAAGTCTAGAATAGACTGTCCTCATGTCATGCCTGCCTGACTCCATTTTCTGGGCCCATCATGACCCAGCCCTGTCGTGTCCCCCATCCTTGAGTCCCATGTCACCCCAAACCCTCACTTCCGCTCTACCCCCCCATCTTATCCCCATACCCTGAACTCCAGACATCACACCTGTTGACTCATTCCTGCCTCTGAGCTTTCACCAGCATTTTCTCTCCTCTTGCCAGGCCCAGGGGAAGCTCAGGGGTCTTCCAGGCCAAGCACCCTCTGCAGGACCAGAGAGGGCTTCAAGCTCCTAGGCCACACCTCAAGACAGAGGTACAGCCAAGCCTTGATCACGAGTCAGGCCCAGTCCTGCTCCATCCCGAAACCCTCCTAACAACGACTCTGCTCTCTTCTCTCCCAGGGACCCCACCCCCAGTTTTCACTCTCCTCAACCTGGCTACAATATGAGTATTACTAATGCTCCCAGACACTCTCTTCTCCCTTGGCATTAACGACACCCAAGCATCGCCTGCCTCTGCAACATGGCACTATTTGATGGTCTTCACATAGGGCTGAGGACAGGGTCGGAGGAAATGTGCACTCTCACATTGTACTTGGGTTGGCGGTTCCCTGCAAGACTAGCTAAGAAAGGAACAGCTGGCTCTTGTGGACTCAGAGGATGTTGGTGCTGGAAGGGTCCTTGGAGTTTATGTAGCCTATTAACTAATCTTACATCTAGGGAAACTGAGGCCCTGAGGAAAAAGGACAGGCTTAAGTTGACCCAGTAAGTCACAGGCAGAGTTGAAAGCGGCAGGGAGGAGGAAGCCTTGTTTAGTAGGGTCCTCTTTGCTTCAGTTTTGGGGGGTGCAAGGGCTGGATGGGCCAAAGTCTCAGGACAGAGCTTCACCCTCCCCTGTTGTAGAACTCCCCAGGAGCTAGTCTTCTTCCCAAGGCGCAACCTCAGAGCAGAGCTCTCCTGGGGCTAGCCCCCACCTGTGGGAACTCAGTCCTGCTTCATTTTCCAAGTTAATCATGGAAATGAGTTTGTGTAAATGACAGAGTAATTGGTCTCTAGCTGCTTTCCTTCCGTGTTACCCAAATTAAAGCTTCATCAACTGACCTCTGTGCCTTCTCCTTCAATTATGGGGAATTAAGGACATTTGTTAGGGAAAGGAAATTGCCAGCTAACAAAGTGTCCATGCAGAGCTCACCCCACCCCCCCGCGAGGCCATGTGGACGCTTCCCTGCTCTCAGAGCTCACTCGTGACCTCTCAGGTCTCACCCGTGACATGATCAGTTGTCCATTACAACCCCACAGCTTCTGCCCTCTCCCAGCAGACCTGCCCTGAGTCTTCACCCTCTCCACTTTCCAGAGGAGCAAGCAGCCACTCCCCACTTGGCATGGCCAACACCTCCACCACTGTCTCTGAGCCTGCAAGCCGCTGATCCTTCTCTCTTATGCAACTTCAAACTTTTCCCTTGCCCCTGGCTCCTTCCCTTTAATGCTGTACACATTAAGTGCTCAATAACCACATGTTAGGTGAATGAATGTCTACAAATACATATCTCCATATCCTAAAGAGCCTTTGGTAACCATGCGACCTGCTCTCCTTTTCTCTCCCCTAGGCTTCCGAGAACCTTCTCTACTCCCCATCTCCCAGTCATACCATGCTGGGTTTCTGGCCCTTCGGGTTAGGATGGGTGTGCCAGGGACCCCGCCCCCAGCCTTCACTCTCCTCACCCTGGCTGCAATGTGAGTACGACTAATGCTCCCTGACGCTCCTTTCTCCCTTGGCGGTAATGATACCCAACCATCTCCTGCATCCTCCCTGACACATCCACCCCCCCCAAATACAGGCATCCCCCAGTGTCCTGTCCTAGGCCTGCTTCTCCTGGATTACACTCAACTCTTAGGTGCCCTCATCTTCTTTATGTACCTGGAATTTTCCAACAGTTGTGTGTTTGATTCATAGGCGACAATATCACATGGCCTAAAATGCATATAGCATTTTAAAACAATTATATCTGACACTACTATCCAAAAAAGTTTAATTAAATATGGCCTGTGAAAGTACACCACTCCTGGATCAGTTTTGCTGACTTAACATGCAATAATAGTCTGTGGAACAAGTCACTCTCTGGAGTCCTCAGTCAATGTTCTGAATAAACTTAACGAAGACATTCTTGTTGGCCTGGGGGACAGATATCTCTCTGCAACAGCCTCAAGATCATCTCTACTTCAAGGGTTCCCCTCACCCCTCAGGAGCCATGGCTCTCTCCTCACGGGTCTCCTCCTGTCTCACTTTCACCTGAATGTCCCACAGGTCCCCAACTCTAACCACAACCAACACATCAAGTTCCCAGACTGCCCAAGCCTGCCCCACCTCTTCGTTAATCATTTCACTTTCATCTCTGATTCTCCAGCTCCTTCACTTCTCTTGCATCTAATGAATCACCACGTGCTGTTCATATTACAGTGAAGATCAAAACGACAGCCACCAGGCCCCGAATGAAGCATCCATTAACTCACCTGATCCTCACAAGCAGCTTATAAAGTACATGCCAAATTGTCCCATATCTGGTTGACGCAGTCGAGGCATCTTGCTCAGTGTCACCCAGCTAACAGGTGGGGACGATGGGACTTGGATCCAGGTCTGTGTGAGGACAAAGCCCTCACACTTAGCCCCATGCAGCTGCTGGTTTCCTTTGCTGGCTCGTTAGAATCAGTTCTTCCCTCCTGTTTCCACTTGTATCTGCTTGGGACCTTGTTGCCCCTCTCCTGTGCTAGTAGAGAAGCTTCCTCCTGGGTCTCAGTCTCTCTCTTTCACCTTCATCCTCACCCACTCCCTCAACCAGACTCACCCTCCTCTCATCAGTCACCTCTTGCTCCATGGTCCCCATTCCGTAGCGTGGTATGTGAGGCTTTCTCCAGGCTTCTCTCCCACTGCCCTCATGTGTTCTGCCCTCTCTAAGTCTGGACAGCCTGGTGCCCCCTGACATCATGGCCCCTCCCAGCTCTGCTCAACTCCCCCACCCCTCAGCCTGAGAGCAGCTTGTATTGAAATTCCATTGTGTTCCTGCAATGGTTGGATCTAGGAGTGGACACTGGACAGCCCGGGGAATACTTTCCCTGTTTCACAGATGAGCAAGCTGAGGCCCGCACAGGAAGGTTCAAGCCCAAGGTCACACCTCTATTAAGAGGTGAAGCCCAAGCCGGGCTCGGTGGCTCAGCCTGTAATCCCGCTCTTTGGGAGGCTGAGGTGAGTGAATTGCCTGAGCCCGCGGATTTGAGACCCGCCTGGGCAACTTGGTGAGACCTCATCTCCACAATAAATCAAAAATTAGCCGGGCGTGGTAGCGCACGCCTGTAGTTCCAGCTACTTGGAAGGCTGAAGGGGAAGGATCACCAGAGCCCAGCAGGTCGAGGCTGCAGTGGCTGGGAGCAGCCACTGCACTCCAGTCTGGGCAACAGAGTGAGACTCCAACTAAAAAAAAAAAATAAAAATAAGGCATCTACACTACCAGTGCAGTGGTATGGTATTCTTTGAAGGTGAATGTAGATTAGTTGTAAATATATGTTGCAAATTCTAGAGCAGCCACTAAAATCGTTCTTAATGAAGAATAATTAATATGCTAAGAGAAAATAGAAATTAAAATCACACAAAATACACAATTAAAACTAGAGAAAGCAGAAAAAGAGTGGAAGACAAAAAAGGAAACAAAGAACAAAGGTAACAAATAAAATAAACTACTATTATAAATGTGGTAGATATTAATCCTACTGCTTTTAAAATGAATGGTCTAAATACACCAATTAAAAGAAAGAGATTATTTGAGTGACTTTAAAAAAAAGTCAAGCCATATTTTGTCTATTAAAAAACCCACTTTAAATATAAAGACACAGATAGATTAAGAGTAAATAAATGGAAAAAGATATACTATCCTAACAAGAATTTTAAAAAAGCTTGAATTCCTATTTAAATTTCAAACAAAGAAGAATTCAGAGCAAGAAAAATTATCAGAGATAAAGACAGGAATTCTCTAATGAAAAGGTGATAAATTCTACAAGAAGATATAACAATCCAGAATATGTATGCTTCTAATAACAGAGCATCAAAATACATGAGACAAAACTTGATAGAAACACAGAGGGAAGTAGTAAAATTACTATTACAGTTATAGACTTTATCACCCCTCAGTCAGCAATTGACAGACACAGCATAAAAAATTCAATAAAGATATAGTGGAAACGAATAGTCCATCGATCAATGAGATCTAATTGACATTTATAGAATACATCACAGCAGAATTCTTCTCAAGCTTGTATGGAATATTCACCAAGATAAACTATATCCAGGGCCATAAAGCACACCTTAACAAATTTAAAAGAAGAGATATCATACAAAATAAGGTCTCAGACAATGAAATAAAACTAGAAATGAGTGCCAGAAAGACAGCAAGAAATCCCAAAATATTTGAAGATCAAACAACACATCTCTAAATAGTACAGGGGACTAGGTGCCATGGCTCACATCTATAATCCCAGCACTTTGGGAAACTGAAGCAGAGGATCACTTGAGCCTAGAAGATTGAGGTCACAATAAGCTACAATATGCCACTGCACATCCAGCCTGGACAATAGAGTAAGACCTTGTCTCTAAATAAATAAAAAGAAAGTACATGGGTCAAAGACAAAGTCTCAAGAGAAACATTTAAATATTTTAAACTAAATGAAAATACTACTTTTCAAAATTTGTGGGATGCAACAAAAGCCGTGCTTAAAAGGAAAATTTGTATTATAGCATTGAATGCATCTAATAGAAAAGAAAAAAGATCTAAAATCAGTAATCCAAGTTTCCACCTTGTGAAAATATAAAAAGAAGGTTAAATTAAATCCAAAGTAAGCAGAACAGATGATTAAGATTACAGTAGAGGATGATGAGATTGTAAACAAGAAAACAATACAGAAAGTTAGTGAAATCAAAGCCTATTTTCTTTGAAAATATAAATAAAATCAATAAACTTCTATCTAGGCTGACTAAGAAAAAAGAGAGAAGATACAAATTACTAATATTGGAAATGAAAGGGAAGCCACCCCCATTGATCCTATTAAAAGGATAACAAAGGAATATTATTAACAACTTATGCCTACAAATTTGATAACTTAGATAAAATGGACTGATTACTTGAAAGACCCTATCTACTAAAACTCACACTAGGAAAAATAGATAATCTGAGTAAGCCTGTATCTACTAAGGAAACTGAGTCACAATTAACAACTTTCAAAAATAAAAGTCATAGGCCCAGACGGCTTCAAATTCTACCAGATATTGCAAAGGAAATGATACCAATTCTGTACAATTTGTTCTGGAAAATAGAAACAGAGGGAACATTTCCTAACTAATTTTATGATGCCAGCATTACTCTAATATCAAAATCAAACTAAGAAATCAAAAGAAAGAAAAATTACAGATAAATATGAACACAGATGTAAAAACTTCAACAAAATATCAGCAAATCAAATGCAACAACATAAAAATAATTATACACCTTGACCCAGTAGGATTCATTCTAGGTATGCAATACTGGTTCAACATTTGAAAATCAATTAATATAATCTGTCACATCAAGGGGCTAAATCAACAGGCTAAAGAAATCATATCATATCAATGAATGCAAAAAAAGCATTTGACAAAAGCCAACATTCATTTATACACACACACAAAAAAAACTCTCAACAAACTAAAAATAGATACTTGACAAACATTTACAAAAAACATTTAGATAGAGTCACCTAACATTAAACTTGATGGTTAGAAACTGGCTCCTTTCCCCCTTCTCACCACTCCTATTCAAAATCATACTGGAATTCTTAATTAATGCAACAAGGAAAGGAAATAAAAGATATGTAGATCGGTAAGGAGGAAATAAAAAGGTCTATGTTTATAAATGATATGACTGTCTATGCAGAAAATCTCAAATTATCAAGAAAAAAACTTTCAGACCAATAAGAAATTATGGCAAGGTGGTTGTAGGATACAAAGTTAGTATACAAAAGTTAGATGCTCTCCTATACACCAACAATGAACAATTGGAATTTAAAATTAAAAACAAAGCACCATTTATAATAGCACCAAGAAACTGCAATACTTAGGTACAAATCTAACTAAACATGAGGAAAACTGCTAAATTCTGATTAAAGAAATAAAAGTTCTAAATAAATGAGAGCTATTCTATGTTCATTAATAGATTCAATATTAATAAAATGCCAATTCTTTCTATCATGACCTATAGATTCAATGCAATCCAATCAAAATCTCAGAAAATTATTTTGTAGATATTGACAAACTGATTCTCAAGTCTATATGAAAATGCAAAAAGATCCAAAATAGCTAATGCAATACTGAAGAAAAACAAAGTCATCAGATTGACACTACCTAAATTTAAGACTTACTGTATAAAGCTACAGTGACCAAAACAATATGGTATTGGTGAGATAATAGGCAAGTAGATCAATGGAACAGAATAGAAAGCCCAGACATAGGCATACACAAATATAGTCCATTGATCTTCATCAAAAGGTAATTCAATAGATAAAATAATATCTTCAGCAATTATTCAGTGCTGGAGCAACAGAACATCAATATAAAACTGCCAGAAGACAACATAGAAAAAAATATAGGTGGCATTGGGATTGGTGGTGACTTTTAGATATGACACCAAAAGTATTATCCTCGAAAAAAAAAGTTAAGTTGGACTTCACTAAAACAAAAAATTTTTGCTTTATGAAAGATACTATTAAGAGAAAAAACACATATACACGATGGAATATTACACAGCCACAAAGAAGGACAAAATTACAAACTTCACAGCAACTTGGATGGACTTAGAGTCTATAACACTGAGTGATCTATCACAGAAACGAAGAACTAAGTATCACATGTTCTCACTCATAAGCAGACCTTGAACAATTATCATAATACTATAAGAAAAGGACTGGCAGTAGTGGGAAACTGCAGGGGAGGGGGGAGGGATTGGCAGTAGTAGGAATCTGCCGGGGGGGTGTCACACCTTATCAACAAGGGTAACTGCATAATGAACATTTGTATACCTAACCCTGAATTGTCCTCTACATCTTTAAAATAAATTTTAAAAAAAGAGAGAGAGAGAGAAACACAAACTACATACTGGGGAAAATGTTTGCAAAACAAATATCTGATAAAGAACTTATATCCAAAATATATAAATAACTCTTAAATCTCAATATTAAAAACAAATAAACAATCTCATTTAAAAATGGGCAAAATATCTGAACAGATACTTCATCAAAGAAGACATACAAGTGGCAAAAAGCATGTAAAATATTTTTAATATCATATACCATTAAGGAATTTTCAAATTAAAATAATTTGAAAATTAGAATAGCTAAAATCCAGAACAGCGACAACATCAAATGCCAGCACGGATGTGGATCAACAGAAACTGCCACTTATTGCTGGTGGAAATGTAAGATGGTTTAGCAGTTTATTAGAAAAATTAAACATAAGCTTGCCAATCAATTCAGTAACTATGCTTCCAGGTATTTGCCCAAATAAGTAGAAAATGATGTCAACACAAAAAACCTGCACACAAATGTCTATAGGAGCTGTATTTATACTTGCAAATATATTGGAAGTAATTAAGATGCCCTCTAATAGGTGAATGGATAAACAAAGTGTGGTACATTAGTAAAGTAAAATATAATTTAATTTTCACTTAAATTAATTTTTTTAATTTTAAAAATCACTTAAAGTAATTTTTTAAAAGGAGCTAACAAGAGAGATTGATGTCAGCAATACAAAGGAACAGGAATTTTCATGCTGGTCCCTCAAGTTAAACAACCATTCATGCATGAAAGTACCTTCACAAAAGTTAAAGAACCCAAGTGAGATTACAGCACTTAAGTGGAGCACAGAAATGGGAAAAGATGCATTGACAAAGGTAAGAATAACACTTTCATATTACTTATGTCCTCCCCTAAGACCATGCATCTCATTATGAAGACAGATAACCTACACATGAGGGAAGGAGAGTGAAGTGAACACCCAACTTTGCCATTGACCCAGCACCGAGTCTTCCACAGTGAACCCTAGTTCAATGTCAATCCTGGCAGGCCAAGGCCACAGTCCCAGTCCTGGCAACCCACACTCCAGACTTGCCTCAGTGCAGGCCACCTCCATGGCCCTAGCCACACTCTGTGGACACAGAACCTAGATCAGACAGCATGAATTCAGGCTCCAGGCTCACTCCGGTGAACCTAAGGGCCTGGTCAGCCCTCACAGACAAAAAATTAGATCTGTACCTGCAATTAAAACGTGCCAGGTCTACCCCAGTACCAGATCAGCCTACATAGATTGAGGCCTCAAAGCCTGCCCCAGTACCACATCAGCTCCTGTGAACCCAGGCTCTAGACTGGCCTCTGTGGATCCAGGTGCTAGGCTTGCTTTCCTGCTTACTCAGGTAGCAAGACAGTCAGCCCAAGAACCCTACCAGCTAGTCTGCCCAGAATCTCTAGCAAGCCTACTGTGAAGGGCATACCCTACCAATGCCAGTCTGTAAAGACTGAAAGAGATGTGTATTTCTTCAAATGTGCAGACACCAGCATAAAGCCACAAGGATCATGAGTGATCAGGAAAATATGACACCACCAAAGGAACAACAAAAAACCCCACATTATATCCAGACCCAATAAAAGGACGACTAAGAACTGTCTGACAAAAAATTCAAAATATTCATCTTAAAGAATCTCAGTGAGGCTGGGCATGGTGGCTCACACCTGTAATCCCAGCACTTTGAGAAGCCAAGGTGGGTGAACTGCTTGAGCCCAGAAGTTCAAGACCAGCCTAGGCAACATAGCAAGACCTTGTTTCTATAGAAGAAATTAGAAAAATAAGCCAGGCAGGCATGGTGGCACATACCTGTAGTCCTAGCTACTCAGGAGGCTGAGGCAGGATTTCCTGAGCCCAGGAGGTTGAGACTGCAGTGAGGCATTACCATGTCACGGTGGTACTCCAGCCTGGGCTATAGAGTAAGACCCTGATATATATATATCATATATATATATATGAATCTCAGTGAGCTACAAGAGAGCATAGACAACTTAACAAAATCAGGAATACAATACATGAACAAAAGAAGAAGTTCAACAAAGAGATAAAAACCATTAAGAAGAGCCAAACAAAAATTCTGGAGCTAAAAAATCACAACAACTGAACTGAAAAACTCCATAAACAGCTTCAACAGCAGGCTCAATCAAGCAGAAGAAAAAGTCAGTTAGCTTGAACAGGTCATTTGAAGTTACCCAGTCAGATGAACAGCAGGAAGAAAATAAAATAAAATAAAAAAGAGGGAGGGAAGGACAGTAAGCACCAATTTAGCAACACAGATGACCTAGTCACCTTGACCAACCTTCCCTCTAACGTCCTCTATTACTTTTCCATTAGCTGGTCCAGGTGCTTAAAAACTCTCCTACCTACTGTTTCAGCAAAGTTGAGCTCACTATCACTTCCCTGTTGCAATAGTCTTGAATAAAAAGTCTTCCTTACCTGTTAAAAAAAAAAGAGGGAAGGAAACTTTTGGGACACATCAAGCAAACCAATATAGGAATATGAGAGTCCTAGAGAAACTCAGAATGATAGATAAACAGAAAATTTATTTAATGACATAATGAAAGAAAACTTCCAAAATATGGAGACGAAAATGCACATCCAGATCCAAAGAACCCTAAATAGAGTAAACATAAAGAGACCTTCACCAAGACACATCATAATCAAATTCTCAAAAGTCAAAGAGAGAATTTTGAAAGCTGCTAGAGAAAAGCAACCTGTCACATACAAGAAAATCACCATTAGACTACCAGTGGATTTCTCAGCAAAAACCTTGCAGATCAGGGAGAGTGGAATGATATATTCAATGAAATGAAAGAAAAACTGGCAACCAAAAGTACTATATCTGGCAATGCTGTCTTTCAGAAATAAAGGAGAGATAGGCCTTCTGAGACAAACGAAAACTAAATAAGCTAAAGGAGTTCAGCACCACTAGACCTGCCCCACAAGAAATGTCAAAGAGAGTTATTCAAGTTGAAATAAAAGGACACTGGCCAGGCAGAGTGGCTCAAGCCTGTAATCCAAACACTTTGGGAGGCCAAGGTGAGAGGATTGCCTGAGTCCAGGGGTTCAAGACCCACCTGGACAACTTGGCATGACCTCGTCTCTACAATAAATCAAAAAAATTAGCCAAGCATGGTGGCACATACCTGTGGTTCCAGCTACTTGAAAGGCTGAGGCAGAAGGATCGCCTGAGCCCAGCAGGTTGAGGCTGCAGTGGCCATGAGAGTGCCACTGCACTCCAGCCTGGGCAACAGACTGAGACGCCAAGAAAAAAAAGAAAGAAAGAAAGAAAAGGACACTAATTAACAACATAAAAACATTTAAAGATATAAAACTTACTGTAAAGGTAAGAATATAGTCAATTTCAAAATAATCTAACACTGTAATATTGTTGCATAAATCATTTTAACTCTAGTATAAAAGTTAAAAGGAAAAAATAGCCAAAATAATTATAGTTACAATAATTTGTTAATGATACACAGTATAGAAAGATGTAAATAGTGACATCAATAACATAAAATGTAAAAGGCGAAGTTGTTAAAGTGTAGAATTTCTGTATGCAAAGTTGTTATCGACTTAAAATATGCTGTCATAACATAAGATGTTTTATGTAAGCCTTATGATAATCACAAAGAAAAATCTTGTAGTAGACTGATAGAAAGAAAATAATCACAGCATGTGACTACAAAAAATTATCAAATCACAAAAGAATATAGCAAGAGAGACAAGAACAAAGACACTATAAAAGTTAGAAAACAATGAACAAAGTATCAATATTAGTTCTTACCTATTGGTAACTTTTAAACATGTAAATGAATTAAACTCTCAATTAAAAAAGAGTGGTTAAATGGGTTAAAAAAAAAAAAAACCACAACATTCAACTACAAACTGCCTAAAAGAGACTCACTTTAGCTTTAAGAGCATATGTACACTAAAAGTGAAGTGGTGGTGAAAGCTATTTCATGCAAACTGTAACTAAAAGATTGCAGGACTGGCTATACCTATAATGAACAAAAATAGAATTTAAGTTGAAAATTGTCATAAGAGACAAAGAAGGTTATTATATAAGATTAAAGGATCAATTCATCAAAAGGATACAACCGTTGTAAATATATATGCACCCAACATCAGAGCACCTAAACATATAAATATTAACAGAACTAAAGGGAAAAATGGATGGGAATACAAAAGTGCATGAGACTGTAACACTCACTTTTTAATAATGCACAAATTGGGCCAGGCATTGTGTCACACCTATAATCCCTGCACTTTGGGAGGCTGAGGCGAGAGGATTGTTAGAGTCCAGGAATTCGAGACTAGTCAAGGCAAAATAGTGTCATTCTGTCGCTACAAAAAGTAAAAAAAAAAAAATTAGCCGGGCATAGTGGTGTGCACTTGCAGTCTCAGCTACTTGGGAGGCTGGGGTCAGAGGATCACCTGACCCCAGGAGGTCGAGGCAGCAATGAGCCTGATTTACCACTGCATTCCAGCCTGGACAGCAAAGTGAGATCCCCATTCAGGAAAAAAAAAGGGGGGGGGGGGGGCACAAATCATC
>CAUYQG010108628.1:0-16788 GCA_963574415.1 Tarsius wallacei
GGAGGCTAAGGTGAGTGGACTGCCTGAGCCCGCGGGTTTGAGACCTGCCTGGGCAACTTGGTGAGACCTCATCTCTACAATAAATAAAAAAAATTAGCCGGGTGTGGTAGCACGCGCCTGTAGTTCCAGCTACTCGGAAGGCTGAGGCGGAAGGATCGCCGGAGCCCAGCAGGTCGAGGCTACGGTGGCCGGGAGCAGCCACTGCACTCCAGTCTGGGCGACAGAGTGAGACTCCAACTCAAAAAAAAAAAAAAAAGAAAATACACTAAGTGAAAGAAGCCAGACACAAAAGGTCACATGCCCCTGCACTCCAGCCTGGGCGACAGAGACTCCACCTCAAAAAAAAAAGCCGGGCTCGGTGGCTCAGCCTGTAATCCCGCGCCTTTGGGAGGCTGAGGTGAGTGGATTGCCTGAGCCCGTGGGTTCGAGACGCACCTGGGCAACTTGGCGAGACCTCATCTCTACAATAAATCAAAAAAGTTAGCCGGGCATGGTAGTGCGCGCCTGTAGTTTCGGCTACTGGGAAGGCTGAGGCGGAAGGATCGCCGGAGCCCAGCAGGTCGAGGCTGCGGTGGCCGGGAGCGGCCACTGCACTCCAGTCTGGGTGACAGAGTGAGACTCCACCTCAAAAAAGAAGAAAAAAATAAAAAATAAATAGAGGTATTTTATAGCCATCAAAATAAGAACTTTCTTCTGGGGCACCTGTGTTGGAGAATACCTAAATAAAACTACAGTAACAAGCTATGATGCGCCATGAACAAAAAGTATTGTGACAACCCAGAGCAGATCTGAATGAGACAGGGGAGCTTGAGACATAGCAGCTAAGCTCTGATCTGAAAAACAGCTGGAGGGACATTCAGCAGAGGGACCAGCACAAGCCAAGATCCCGTGCAGGGTGTAGGAACTGAAAGGAAATCAGTGTGGCTGGAGAGAGCGCAGGTGTGGGCCACTTACATCAAGCATTATAAGCCCTATTAAAGATGGTGCAAGATCTTTAATCCCAAGATTAAAGGGTCTTAACCCAGAGCACAACGGTAGCAGTTTTGCAAGAGCTCACTCTGGCAGCAGGGTAGAGAATGGATGGATCTCTCCTTTTTGGAAAAAAACTGTATTGTAACCCTTCCCTTGCCAAATCCTTCTTCCCACTTATGGGATGCTTTTGTTTGTGGGATGGAGAAGAGGATGAACAAAGTGGTGGTGGGAGGGGGTGGCTAGCAGCTCTCACCAGGGTGGCAGGGCATTTGGAAGCCAAATGGTGAATGGGTGTCATTAAAAGAAAAAAAGGTGAAAGACCCGGTTCCTCTTGGCAGTAATGACTATACCACACATACCTGCTTTAATACCGACTTGGTGTGAAATGTATATTGGCCCCCAGTTCTCAGCTCTAGTGTGGTATGAAGATGTGAGAAGCAAATACCCTTTCTGGGAGATAAAATTTGAGTGGACTTCCTATGCTACATCTCAGGTCCTTTGACAAGAATTAGCTTTGTCCAGCTGTCTGACAAAAACCCAATGCAACCGTTAATTTGTAGTGGCCTTGGGTGATGGGTGAAGGTATTAGTCTGTAGCTTAATGCCTCAATGGTTTTATCCTTTCTCCTCCCAAGGGGTAATTAAACACGGTGAGATGTGACTCTTGCCAGACTATTTAGTTGTGCAGGGGAAGGTTTCTGGATTAGAGACAATGATTGTAACATGTTTGTAGGATTAAAGTCCCATCTTGGGAATAGAGAAAGAACAGAGAGAGAGAGAGTAGAATTGCTGGGTGTGGTGGCGCATGCTTGTAATCTCAGTACTTTGAGAGATCGAGACAGGAAAATGGCTTGAGGCCAGGAGTTCGAGGCCAGCCTGGACAACATAGAGACTCCTCATCTCTACCCCTACCGCCAAAAAATTAGCTGGGCGTGGTGGCGTGTGCCTGTAGTCCCAACTACTCAGAGGCTGAGGTGGGAGAGTTGCTTGGGTCCAGGAGTTTGAGGTTGCCATGAGCTATGATTGTGCCACTGCACTCCAGCCTAGGCAATAGAGGGAGACACTGTCTCAAATAAATGAATGAATGAATAAACAAATGAAAGAAAGAAAGAAATAAAGAAGAGACAGAGTAACAAACTATGTTCTAGTCATGAGTCATTCATCCAACAAATATTTATGGAGCACTGTCCTGGATACCACCAGTTTCCCACCAAGATCCCATCTAGGGGTCTAAGGTAATTTTTTTGAGTGTTGATGGCTCTCCCTTCCCAAAGAATTGTGCTCAGCTGATGGTGCTTGGACTTGCCCAGGAGGTTATGCCCTGCACCTCCTCTAAGGGCAACCCACTGCCCATGGAGAAGGCTTACGACAGGCTGGCCTCTTGAAGCCGGTTGGACAACCCTGTGTTGGCATTCATGCTTTCTCTGGGGTCCATCTGAGGCTAGGCTTCTGCTGAACCCAATCCTTGCCTACCCTCCTCTGCTTTTTGGTCTCATTTCCATCATTCCTTTTCTTGTGAGAGCTCTCCCTCAGTAAATCAGGGCATAAGAGCCCCTTTGCTTCCTGGAACCTGCCTAAGACCTGCCTTGTGTTGGGCACTGTGTCTGTGCCCTGGAGATAGAGTATTAAACCCTTCAGGCAAAGTCTCTGCCCCAAGGCAGCTCGGTGCTTCCAAGGGGTCTGATTTTCCATGCCCTAGTTTTGCAATTTTGAGAAGTCATTAAAGCTGTGCCAGCCCCAAATTTCTTATTGATTAAATGGTGATAACAGCACTTGACTTTTCTGAAAGGGCCAAGAAATAGTAGCAGCAGGATGGTTTTAGCCCCTCAAGCAACCATCAGCTGCCCTTCCCCATAACCACTTCCAGACAAGAGTCTTACCTTCGGTTTCTAGCTGGCTACTTGCTGCAATATATAAACATTCTGGATTTTCTACTAGGTCTTTAGAACCACAGATTGATGAAATATTGGATTTCATTTTGCTATGTTCTACCTAGGTGTTTGTTTAATGGATACATGATAATATGATTAACAATAGTGCTATCATTAAAGCAGCCCTAACTATGTACCAGACATTGGGATAAGCACTTTACTGCTTCCCTTTTAAAATTTTTTAAAATTTTTTTGAGGTGGGTGTCTTGCTATGTTGCCAGGCTGGTCCCAAACTCCTGGGCTCTAGTGATCTTCCCACCTCGGCCTCCTGAGTAGCTAGGATTACAGGTGGGCACCATTGAATCCAACTTTGCCTCCTTTTTATAGAAAATAAAATGGAGGCATTGAAATACCAAGAAATACTGAATATGAGAGCAATTTGAAAACCATGTAAAACATACATACAGATGTAAAATATTAGAAGACAGGACTTTGGGTAGACGGATCAAATTGTAGCACTGACTTTTCCCAAGAAAATGGCTGGAAGGAATTTCTGTTTGAATGTTTTTCTGTAACTTTTTCCTTTGTTCAATCCACATGTGAGAACAGCTCTTTTAACCCATTGTTTAAAGTCATGGAGGTTGTTTTTTAAACTTGAAACCAAACACTTACAGATGATTCCCCAAAGTATGGGAAAAAAGAAACAAGAAAGAAAAAAGAAAATCACAGCCACCTGCTGTTATGAAAGGAGCTCTCATGATAAAGTTTTTACTGTGGATCTGTGGTACTGCTCAGGTTTTAGCAAAGGGACAGGTGCCTATAGCTAATTTGTTTGGTCATTAAACTTTGATAGAACTTCAGTCTAAGGAACATGCAATTATATAAATTATACACTCCAGAGTCCCTGATTTTATGACCTATGGTTTATGTATTATTGTTTCAGGATAGCAGTAGTTTAGTTTGACTTAGTGATTTTTTTTTATTCTGCTTCTGTAATCCAAGAGACTTGGTGGGATTTTTTTTGTCTTTCCTTGTTGTTATTATCATTTTTTATTTGATTTTTTTGGCTTCCCATTTACTGTGTGAATTTAGTTGCTAACCATTTTGAGATCAGCTTCCTCATCTCTAAAATGGAGATAACAATAATTGCTTCGCGCAATTGCTGTGAAGATTGAGATAATCCACATAAGGCACTTAACAGAGTAGCTCAGATGTAGCAAGTGTTTAATGAAAGGTAACTAGTAAATCCATACCCTCTTCATCTGAAAAGCATTTGATGCTTGTCAAAACTACTGTTCGCTGAAATGTGGCTGGACAGTGAACCTGGCACCTCTGTGTAAGTGATTATCTGTTTTTTAAACTGTCATCTCTATTGCCCAGTTTCTGCTGGATAGTGATGAAATCCTTCACTGGGATCCTTAATTTTCCCCATTTGAATGGATAGTAGAAATGCTTACTTTTGGCAAGGAGATAAATCTAATTTCTGAAAGAGGAGCTGTTTGTCTCTCTTTTCAATTTCAGGTTCTACTTGACAGAGCCCCATAGACCTTGTGTAGCCCGAAGCCCCCATCCACACAGTTTCCAGAGACAAAATTTCAGTGTTCATACTCGACTCCTTCCTATCCCTCCCTATTCTACCTATCTCCAAGACCTATTGTTTCAACCTCCAAACAATCCTTGAAATTACCCATTTATCTCTGTCCTTATCATTCTTCTGCTGACCTAAGTCACTCTATTTGTTTTCTATTGCTGCATAACAGATTTTCCCAAAGTTTAGCAGCTTAAAACAACACACAGTCTCTGGGGGTTAGGCATCCAGGTACAGCTTAGCTGAGGCCTCTGCTCAGAGTCTCTCCCAGGCTGTCACCAAGGTACCCAGGAAGACTGTGATTATCTCAAGGCTCTACCTGGGGAGGTTCCACTTCTAAGCTCATGTGGTCATTGGAAGAATTAAGTTCCTTGAGAGTTGTTGAGCTGAGGACCTCAGATCCTAGCCGACTGTGGCCAGAAGCTGCCCTTAGTTCCTTGCTAGATAGAGATATATGTATTTATCTCATGCATGCACGAGAGAGAGAAGGAGGAGAAGGGAGACAAGACACAAGCCACAGTCTTTTATAACTACTATGGACAGAATTGCAGCCCTCCCCTCCATCCTCCAGATTGATATGATGAGGTTCTATTTGGAGACAGGGTCCTTAAGAAGAAACTTAAGTTAAATGATGTTATAAGAATGGGGTCCTAATCTAATAGGACCGATGTCCTTATAAGAAGAGGAAGAGTCACCAGAGATTTCTCTCTCTCTCTCCACTCTCACAGAGAGAAAAGGTTATGTGAGGACACAGTGAGAAGGTGGCCATCTGCAAGCCAGGAAGAGAGCCCTCACCAGAAACCAACCCTGCTGTCACCTTGATCTTGGACCTCCAGCCTCCAGACTGTGAGAAAATAAATGCCTGTTGTGTAGTCCTCCAGTCTGTGGCATTGGGGGATGGCAGCCTGAGCTGACTAATATGATAATCTAACCTTGGAAGTGACATTCTACCCCTTTTGTTAGTTTTATTCATTAGAAGTAAGTCATTAGGTCCAGTTCACACTCAAGGGAAGGGGATTCCACAAGGGTATAAATACAAAAAAATGAGATAGTTAGGAGCCACTTGGAAGCTGCCTATCACAAACACTACTGTCACATGCCAAGTTGGCTACAAATTAATATTGAACATTTATTTAGCATTTAGTATAGTAGAGTTGTTAATTCTCACAATAACTCTATGTGGGCGGTACTATAATTATCCCAGTTTTACAAACGTAGAGACTGAGTCTCTGAGAGGTTGAGTAGCGTGCCCAAAGTCACAGGGCGAGGAAGGGGTAGAACTGGTATCTGAGCATAAGTAACTGGCTCAAGGTCTCACTACTTCTGCTCTGTTGTCAACATAATAGCCAGAGCAACCATTTGACTCACCACCCGTTTAAAGCCCTCCAATCCCATTACATTTTAAATAAATTCCAAATCCCTTTACTGTGCTGTTGTGGGCTGAACTGAGTCCCCCTACAATTCTTCTTTCAAAATCCTAAATCCTAGCTCTTAATACTTCCTTAATACTGACCTTATTTGGAGATAAGATTTTTATAGAGATAATTGTGTCCAAATGATTTCATAAGCATGGGCCTTAATCCAAAATGACCAGTGTCTTTATGAGAAATTGCATGCACCACATGAACATAAAGATGGGAATAACAGACCCTGGGGACTCCTAAAGAGGTTAGGGAGGAAGAGGCATAAGAATTGAAAAACTACCCATTGGGTACCATGGACACCATTTGGATCATGGGCTTAGTAAAAGCCCAAACTCATCATCACAAAATATACCCATGGAACAAACCCACACATGTGCTCTTTGAATCTAAAAAGAAGAGAAAGAAATACGTACACAGACATATGCAGAGGGAAGATGATGTGAAGACACAGGGAGAAAATGATTGTCTACACACCTGTCCCCAGGAGAAAGACTCTGGAATAGATCCTTTCCTCACAGCCCTCAGAAGGAATCAATCCTGCTGACACCTTGATCTTGGACTTCTTGCCTCTAGAACTATAAAAAAATGCATTTCTGTTGTTTAAACCACCCAGCCTGTGGCACTTTGTATGGCAGCCCAAGGAAACAGAAACCTGTCAGCTCTTGTGACTCACTTGAGCCATGGTAGTCTCTTTTCACTTCTTTGAACATACCTTTCCTACCTCAGGGCCTTTGTACATGCTGTTTCTTCTGTTTTGAGTACATTTACTTCCCCTCTTCAGTGCTTGCTCCCTCTTACCCTTACATTCTCAGCTTCATTTTGCCTCCTTTAACTCCTTTCTTATCTAAAGTGGTCCTCCTGTTGTTCTCTGCCACAGCACAATGTAAATTGTCTTCATAACACTTACCACAATGTATAATTAGGTGCTTATTGGTTGAATTTCTCTCCCCCAGAGTGTAGACTCTTTAAGGACAGAAATCATGTCTGTATTATTTGCCAAAACATCCCTAGTTCCCATTTCCCACAACTCAGTACATGTTCAGTAAATATCAGTTGAATGGCTAGAGTAGTGATTCTCAACCAGGGCTGCACACGAGAGTCCCTTGGGGGTGCTTTCAAGAACAATATCTCTTGACTTCCATCCCCTGAAGTGCTGAGTCAGTTCCACGCACCTAGACTGAGGACACCTGGATGAAGCAAACCACTTGCTCTCTAATCTGTGAAGGTTTTTTAACATTTATGGAAAACTTGAACTTCAACATGGTCTTGCAGGTAGTACAAAACTGGGTCTTGGATGGTTTTTTCAGTTTCCCAACTGTTATGGGCCAACGTTGTGCAGCTCAGAGTAACAGAGAAGAGCTTTGGGGTCAGAGAGGAGCGGAGAGATTCCAAACAGCATTGAGGTATGTCTCCATGAGCCCATCTCACCGTGTTCTATTCATTTTATGGTGCCAGGGGTCCCTCTTCCAGAGCAAGATGCAGAAATGGTCTTCTACGGTTTCATTTTATGTGTCTGTGTAGAGGTGAGGGATAATGGTTGCCTTTGGTCACTGGCATTCTGTTTGCATCACTCTGTTCTCTAGGGCCAAGGACGGTGGTTTTCAAGCTTTTTGGTCAAGGGAGACAGAGAGGCCTTTGGTCCATTAGAACAGGGCTCTGAGAAGCAAAAGTGACCAGTATTGACACCCTCCAGCCAAAGATCTCCATGAACACACTTGTAGTTGGTCAAGTTGGGTCTCTTGTTCACTGCAGTGAGGAAGGATGCACACCATGGGGAATGTGGAAGGTGTTAGAAAGGACTGATTATGGCATTTGGACTTTGGTTGTGTGATTTGAGGGAGGGTCCAAGCAAGCTGGGATTTGCACTGGGTTGGGTGCTATCTGAAAAAAAAGACAGTTTTATGATTGGGGATTTCAATAAATCTTATCTACTAGGAAGGAGGGAAGGCAGACTAGAGCGAGCCTAAAGCTGTGACTGGTGAAGAATGGCAGTCACTTGCATGAGCCAAGAGAGGTTTGGTATTTTGTGGCTTGGACAATGTTCATGTTTTGTCTGTGTTCACACATGATTAGAGAGTGGTCTTCTTGTCATGATTCATCATGACCATAGAGTGGCAATGTCTAATGTAGATGCTCTGTGAAATTGTTCATGTTTAGGGAAACACCAAGACTTTGCTGTCAGTGCCAGGCCAGTTCCCAGGTGTTAGGGGCTGCTTTTCTCCTTCTCACTAGCTTTGAACTTGTTTCTTCCAATGTCATTCCTTATGTAAAATAAAATAAAGTAGCCCAGTGTGTTCATGCACAATGTTGAGAGACTTTACTATATTAGCCCCCTATTTTTACAGGGATAATAACAAAAGTGCCCTGTCAGTAGTGGAAAACTGCCAGGGGAGGGGGGGGTGGAATTGGCAGTAGCAGGAAACTGCCCGGCGGGCGGGGGGGCACCTCATCAACAAGGGTACCTGAATAATGAACATTTATATACCTAATCCTGAATTATACCCCACATCTTTAAAATAATTTTTTTTTAAAAAAAGTGCTCCAGTGTGGTATGTGACAATACAGTGTGGTGGTTAAGAACAAGAGCTCTTTATTCAGACAATCTTTTTAGTTGTGTGACCTTGAGCTAATTACTTGAACCCTCTAAACCTCAACTTCTTCATCTGTCAAATGGAGATAATAGTAGTGCCTAACTTATAGGATGATCATGAGGCATCAATGAAATAGTGCATGAAAAAGCTTTTAGCCTGACATCTGGCCTGCAGTTAGTATATCAATTATCTAGGAGAGTTAAAAAGCTCTTTACTTGATTTCTCAGAGTCTGCCTTCTTATCTGCAAAGAGAAAAAAGTGGACCGTAAGACCTTGGATCAGGACTCCTGAACCAAGCCAGGAAAATTGTATTTTTTTCTTCTAGAAATTTGAAATGGAACACCAATGTTTGTTATTTAGGGTTGGACTTGTGGTCTGTGAAGTGATGTCAAGTTACATTGAGTGACCACTTTCTGTTCTGATGAATTAGAAACTCGAGATTAATAAAGTTATAGGAAACCATATTTATTTGAAAATTGTAAAGAAAAACAGAGAAAGATGGTCTTCAAAGAGAGGAGAATGTAAAGGAGAGAGAGAAAGAGAAACAGAGATAGATAGTGATAGAATAAGGAAAACAAAAGAGAGAAGAGAGAGAGGAAAAGAATGTTCCGTGGAGCTCTGTGTTCTGTCTAGTCTTTCCTGAGTTAATAGAGGAATAAGGATAGAGGAAATAAATGTTACTGATCCTCCATGGCCCATTCATATGCATGGGCTGATCAAATTAGCAAAGCAAATGTAGTTTCACACTGCCATGTAGTGAACCTGGATTGTTTTGACTGTTGAGTATTTCCACTTTCTTAGGGAGTTGTTCTTCTCCCACACCAATCCTGAGACTTTCCAATCACAGCATCCTGCCTCTTCCCTCACTCTAGCTACAGGAGTGAGCAGCTACAGGAGTGAGACCAGAGTTCCTCAACACCTTGGTCTTCTTGATTGGTCCAGGTGTGTGCATGTGACATAAGCTGAACCAATCAGTTGGTCAGGATCTTTTTTAAAAATATAGAGCTGTGAGAGACAGAGTCTTATATTTTGGATTATGGGGAGGGGAGAAGTGAGTCAGGGCCTGCCAGGGGCTGTCTTCTCTGCCACAAGGAGAATTCCTGTCTATATAGAGAAAAGAACCAGGAGATGGAAAGTCGGGGGTGGGGAGGGAGACAGAGAGAGAGACAGAGAGAAAGACAGAGACACACCAAGAGAGAGTGACAGAAAGAGAGAGAAAGAGATAGAGAAAGAGACAGAGAAAGAGAGAGAGATAGGCAGAGAGAGAGAGATAGAGAGAGAGAGAGAGAGAGAAAGAGAGAGAGAGAGAATAACATTGAGCCTCAAGTCACCTCTATCCGCAGACTTAGAAAAGCCAGTAATTTCCCAGTTTTGCCTGGGCTGATTTGAGTTGGGTTTATGTCACTTGCAGCCAGGTGACCCCATATAATGTCTTCCTATGTCTTTAGAGCAGGGGTCTCCAACCCCTGGGCTGTAGACTGGTACGGTTACATGGCTTGTTAGGAACCAGGCCTGCAGAGCAAGAGGTGAGAGGTAGGTGGGCAGAGCTCTGTTTTCTGTCAGATCAGTGGAGGCATTAGATTCTCATAGAAGCACAAACCCTATTGCGAACTGCACATGCGAGGGATTTAGGCTGCGTGCTCCTTACAAAAGTCTAATGCCTGATGATTCTCCCCACCGCACCATCACCCACGGAAAATTGTCTTCCACAAAACCAGTTTCTGAGGCTAAAAAGGTAGGGGACCACTGTTTTAAAGTAAAATCGGAAGCTCTCACGTTGTCATGCCAGGACCCACATGATCTGCCCTCCTTTACCTCTCAATTACCTTCACTCCTGTCCTGCTCACCACCACTCACTCGGCTCCAGCCCAGCCTCTCCGGCCTTCCTTGCTGTCCTCAGATGTGCCAGTCCTTACATCATACTCATAATCAGACTTCTTAGTTGGGGTCTGGGCGTTGGTATTTTTAAAAACGTACACAGTGATTTGAACATGCAGCCACAGCTGAGAACCACTCTTTCAGATTCACAAAGAAGGTCATTGGCTATGAGGGCAGCTACCGTAAAGAATTAAGTTAAAGTCTGTATGTAAGTTTGTTTCTTGTCAGCAGAGAGTTCAGTTTCTTTCTAATTTTTGTTTATAAAATAGGAAAGCACTTTTAATATTGTAAAAAAAGGTGTGATTTAAGAGTCCCTAGGACTAATTTATTGTGACCTTGAGATTTAAAAAATTTGTTGTTTGTTTGAATGTTTATTGTTGAAAAGTCTATTTGTCCTCCTGAGGTCATAAACTAAATTTGTCACAGGAGGTTGATTTTGTGCTCCAAGCTTGTGATCATTAACTGCTTTCCAGTCCTACCAACTAGGGTATTGAGCCTTTTCTTATTTGATATTCAAATTAATTCTCCCTTACAAAAATGTTATTTTGCAAATAACTAAGTGACTCTAATGGATTAACTTTAAAATACAGTGCAAAATCTTGATTTTCCATGAATCAGTAGTTTTAAAGAAATTCCCCTATTCTCTACACATATGCCAAAAAGAATACCAATCTTAGTTTTTGATAGATTTTAAATTCCTGGTTCACGTTTCTTATGTGACCAAATTGTCCTTGGTGACCTGGGCTTCTGTAAAATGTTTCTGATCCCTTTCATAAAATGCTTATTTTGGTTTATGCTACTTAAACGAGTTTCTGTTACAATCTTTGACAAAGATAGTCATTAACCCTGATAGCAGTCTTGCAAAAAGTGAGTCTTATTATCTCCATTTTACAGATGGGTAATCAGAACCCTGGAGGGACTGAGAAATTTGCCCACATCCACATAGTTAGAAACTGCTAGTTCCTGGACAACAACCTGTCTACTCGACTTCAAAGCTTGTGAGTTTTCACTCTCATGGAAGACTCTACTATGGTATATTTACTTTTTTTTTTTGAGCTGGAGTCTCACTGTGTCACCCAGACTGTAGTGCAGTGGCACGCTCCCTGTCACTGCAGCCTCGACCGGCTGGGCTCCAAGATCCTTCTGCCTCGCCTTCCAAGTAGCTGGAACTACAGGCATGTGCTACCACGCCTGGCTAATTTTTGATTTATTGTAGAGACGAGGGCTCGTCAAGTCACCCGGGCTGGTCTCGAACCTGCGGGCTCAGGCAATCCATTCGCCTCAGCTTCCCAAAGTGCTGGGATTACAGGCTGAGCCACCAAGCCCAGCCTACTATGGTATATTTTCACATTAAGACATAATTCACATCTCATAAAATTCACCATTTAAAAGTGTATAGTTCAGTAGTTTTTGTATAATCTCAAGATTCTTCAACCATCACCACTGTTTAATTCTAGCATCTTTTCATGATGCCCCATTCCCGAAATTCCTCTACCACTAAGCAGCCACTCCCCATTCACTCCTACCTTTAGCCTCTGGCAACCACAAATCTACTTTTTAGCTCCATGGATTTGCCTGTTCTGGATACTTCATCTATTTGGAATCATATGATATATGGCCTTCTGTCTGGTTTCTTTCATTAAATAATGCTTTCCAGGTTCATCAATGTTGTAGAATGTATCAGTACTTTGTTCCTTTGTATGACTGAATAATATTCCATTGTATAGATAGATCACATTTTATTTATCTGTTCATCTGTTGATGGACATTTGGATTAATTTTTTGGTATTAAAAATATATGGGGGCTCTTCCAATTACTATGACTGTGTAATAAATAACAACAATATTTAGTACCATAAATCATAATTTTATTATGCTCACGGGTCCTGTGGGTCAAGAGTTCAGACCAGAGAGGATGGCTTTCTTCTGCTTCATGAAGTCTGGGGACTTAGCTGGGAAAACTCAAAGGTCGAGGATGACTTGATGCCTGGTGACTAAAGTCATCTGAAAGTATCTTCTGTCACATGCCTGTTTTTCCTACTATCTGTTGGCTAAGACCTCAGCCAGCCAGTTAGCTGAAACATCTATGTGTGGCCTCTCCATGTGGTCTCTTCACGTGGGCTGCTTGCACTTCCTCACAACGTGGCAGCTGGGGTCCAAGAGTGAGCATCCCAAGAAAGCAGGGAAGAAGTGCATAAGATTTTTATGCTATAGCCCTGGAAGCCAAACAGCATCTTTTCTGCTACAGTCTCAATGATTGAGGCAGCTGCTAAGATTCAAGGATGAGGGATCAGAGACTCCATCACTCAACATAAGGAGCAGCAAGGAAGGTCACATTATGGGAACATGTGGTATGGGAGATATCGTTATGGTGATCTTTGGAAAAAAACTATCTGCTGCTGGAACCTTTCACCATGCTGAGTCCATGACAGGAACCTAGTGGATCCTTATTTAATTAAATGGAACTCATGCTCATCAACAAATTATACCTAAGCCTACCAGCTTATGTGTTCATGAATCCACCTCCTTTTTCAGAAGTGACTTTTTCCTGGGCGTCATTCTAGTGCCTTGCTTTCTTAACTCTAACTTGGAATCCCTTTCCGCATTTTCCTAGCTATGTGGTCTTGGACAAGTCACTTTCCCTCTCTGAGCCTCAATGATCTTACCCATAAAATGGGTGAACATATTTGCTCCCATTCCACAAAATTATTTTTGGAATTCAGTGGGCTAAAGTGTAAGGACTGCTGATTTCAGAGCTTGGCTGGAGGTAAGGGTTCAATACATGCAAGCTATTATTATTGCTGCTGTGATTACCTGAATGGAATCCCCAGTTTCTTATGCTTTCTAGGATCCCATCCAAACATTTAAGGTGAGGGTCAAAGTCTATTTGAGAAGAAAGGGCAGACATAAAAACTCCTTGCTTTTCTTATTTCTCATTCCTTTTTGTTTCTCTTATTAATATTTCCTGTCCTATGGATAACTTCCTGTTGGCTTGCAGAAAGTTCAGACATGCCAGAGTGGATACTGTTGATTTAAAATAATGAAAATAATAAAGCACCGATCTCAGGGAAGTTTCGCATAGTCCTACAGTCAAAACTTCTGATCTTGCTGCGTGCTTGAATTATTCTCATTTAGAACCTCCCCCCACCCCCCGCTTCCCTGCTGCTGTCGCTTGTCGCTGTAATTATTCTGTCATCGTTAATTCAATGAAGCCTATTAACCCACATCAGATAGTGTATTTATCTACAATGCATGTTACCTGCTTCTCTAGATAAGACAGCTGTCATGCTTCAATCCTGCTGTCTCTTTGTTGAGGTCCCACACTGTCAGTTTGCAAGGGTTTCCTAGGTATTACAGAATTCTCATTTGTGGTATTCTTTCTTATAACTTCCCAAGAACCGGAGGGGGTGGTAAAATGCTCCATCCTGCCACTTGGAGGGTGGGGTGGGGAGAGGACTTCTTTTCCTTCCTCTCCACTTCCTCCCTCTCTTCCATTTTTCCTTCTAGGGGGTCTGGAACCAGACTACCTGGTTTGAATCCTGCCTCTTGGGTGATCTTGGGCAGGTGGCTTTGTCTCTTTCCAAGACTCTGTTTCCACATCTGTAAAATGCTTGCAACCCTGTTGTGAGAATTAAATGTGTTCATATGCATAAAGTGCCTAAACCACTGGCTCACAGAGGGAGTGCCGTAACTGTTGTTGCTATTATTATTCCTTTCTTTTTTCTTCCCTCCTTTCCAAAGGAAGAAAGCCTCTGAGTCACATGTCTTATGTGGCAGCTGCTGGGCTTGGAGATTGACCTAATCCCTGTGGTACTTCCAGTGAAGGAGACAGGTATTAAATAATTATTAATTGATACCAATTGTAATAAATCCCACAAGGTACTGTGAATGGGTATAACATAGATAGCTGACTTTCTGTAGAGGAGGTGGGGGGTGATCAGGGAAGACTTCCTGCAGGAAGTGACATTTGAATAGAGACCTGAAAGAAAAAATATTTCCAGGAGGTGGGTGTGTGTGTGTGTGTGCCTGTGTAAGTCAAATCAGAGCACCTTTAGCAGTGGGGAAAGTGTGTAGGAAGCTCTGAAGTAGGAAGGATGCTTCGTTAATTTGTTGAATATATAATATGTTTACGTGATCCAAACTTCAAAACATACAAAAGGATAAAAGAACATACAAAAGGTCTCTCTCTTTCCATTAACCCCCTTCTCCCATCTCAATCCTCAAAGCAACAAATGAACCATTTTCTTGAGTATTCTTCTAGAAATATTCTATGATACATAAGCAAAGTGTACTCATATATGTATACATACATACAGGTATGTACACACATATTATCTTTTTCTATTTTTAAATGTAAAGCTGCCCACTTTTCTGTTATTTGATTTTTTTCTTTCTTTTAAACATATATATCTTGGAGCTTCTTCATTATCGGCATGTAAGAACTTTCTTATTATTTTTTCTGCAGTGGCAGAGCGCACTATGTAGTACCCTAGGATTTATTTAAGCAGTTTCCTTCTGATGGAGATTCAGGTAGTTCCCACTCTTTTGCTATTACAAACAAACTCTAATCTGGTAATCGTATACCTGTATAATTTGCTTATGTGAAATACATCTGTGGGATTAGTTTCTAAAAGTGTAGTAGTTGGGCCAAATGATATACTTTTCTCTATAGAGGTTGTACCAATCTATACCCCTCCCTCAGTAATGTTTGAGAATCCCCATAGTTGCATAAGCCACTGTGTATTATCGTGTTCTTTTTAATTTTGCCAATTTGATAGGTGAAAATTGATATCTTGGCATAGCTGTAATTTACATTTCTCTTACTATGAATAAATAGAACATGTTTTCATTTGCCTGAGAATTATTTGCATTTCTTTTCTTACAAACTATCCTTCTCTTTAGCCCACTTTTCTATTGGTTTGTTCTTTTTCTTATTGATTTTATACATTAGGAAAATTAGCCATCTCTAAGCTGTGCTTCACAAACATTATTTCTTGGTTTGTGGTTTGTATTTTGACTTTACTTGGGGTGGTTTTGGTACTACATCTATTTTTTTCTTGCTTTTATGTAACCAAAGTATATTTTTTATGTCTCTTGGATTTATGACATACTAAGAAAAACCTTCCTCATTTCAAAATCTTGAGATGATTCTATTCTTTAAAAAATAATCATCAGAAAAGGTGATTCCGGATGTGCTTTAATGATCTTTTTCTGTGTTTATCACTTATCATAGCAGAAATGTCTCCTTTATATCCAGATGAAACCCCTGGTACTATAGTGTAAGTAACAGTAATATTTTTTTTGCCTCATCAGGAAGTGTTTTCTGAGCACCTACTATATGTCAGTGAGGAACCAAACAGATTAATAATAAAGAAGTCAGTAAAAAAAAGAACAAATTATTAATAAAGAAGCCAGTAAAAAACAATGAACATTCTACCACCCATAAAAACCACCAAAAACATTTGGTATTTGTCATGAATAATTTTTTAAAAAATCTATAAACATAGTTTGAAAATAAAGATAAGATTATTGTTCACATAATATCTTGTATCCTGATTTCAAAGTATATCTGGGACTTCTTTCTCTACCACTAACTGTAATTGCAGATTTAGCATTTAGTGGTTATGGCTGTGATTCGTATAGGAGGATTTGTTGAATGACTCTTTATTGATGGACAGTTAGACTACCTTCCCTGTTTCACTATTGCAAACAATGCTGCCAAGAACACCTTTCTATTTCTATCGTTGCACTCTTTTCTTGGATATAGAACAGTTAGTTCACATTGCTAAACTGTTTTTAGAAAGATTGTACAGATTTGTACTTTCATCAGGAGTCCAAGACTGTGCTAGAAAGAGAGGGAAGAGGGAGCTGGTAAAGGGGAGGAGGAAGGAGAGGAGAAAGATAAAGAGGAAGGCTACTTTGGGAATTTAAAAAATATATTTCAGGGGGCAGCAAGCTATAGCTCCAGGGCCAAATCTGGCTTCTATGGTTTTGCAAATAAAGTTTTATTGGAACAGCCACACACATCCATTCATTCATATACCATCCATGGCTGCTTTTGCCCTACAGTGGCAGAGCTCAGTAGTTGCCACAGAGACCATATGGCTCATAAAGTCTGAAGTATTCACTAACTGACGCTTTAGGGAAAAAGTTTGCTGACTCCTGCTTGATTTCATTACAGAAATAATTTTACCTGTTGGGTGTCTTCATTCACTTAACTACTCATGTTTCTTTTCTTTTTTTTTTGAGTTGGAGTCTCACTCTGTGGCCCAGACCGGAGTGCAGTGGCCGCTCTAGGCCACCGCAGCCTCGACCTGCTGGGCTCCGGCGATCCTTTCACCTCCGCCTTCCAAGTAGCTGGAACTACAGGTGCGCGCTACCACGCCCGGCTAATTTTTTGATTTATTGTAGAGATGAGGTCTCGCCAAGTTGCCCAGGCGGGTCTCGAACCCGCGGGCTCAGGCA
>CAUYQG010108632.1:0-16240 GCA_963574415.1 Tarsius wallacei
CTTATAGAGAGTTCTAAGAAGGCTAGAGTGTACAATGATGACTCACCCTGAAATAGTTTTCTGGGTTCCAGGTCCTATACTACTAACTACTTTGCATGTATTAATTAATGTAATTCTCATAATCAACCGAAGTGGGTACTAGTTTTATCATCTTCATGCAGATAGAAAAACTGAGGCATAGAAATTTAAGAATCTCGTCTAACTTGTCATACAACTAGTAAGTGACAGAGCCGGGATTCAAACCCAAGCAGGTTGGCTGCAGTGTCAAATCTTAAAACCACTGTCAACCTGCCTTTTAAGTTAAAAAGTTAATAAGTATCTAAATGATTGCACATCTTTATGTGAACCATGACAGTTTTTTGTTAGAAATGTATAGAGCATATTTTCTTCTGGCAGTCATTCAGCAGAGGGCTTCATGAATTCCTTAACACCAGAGAGTGTGTTAGGCACTGGGGCGATACAGAGAAAATGTTTCTTGTTTTGAATATAATTAAGTATAGCAATAGCAATTATAGTAATGACTAGAGGAAACAAAAAGATTATCTCAAAAGCCAGGGTCTAGTCAATTCATCCACTAACTTAAATGCATTAATGTATTTCTCTTTGCTCATCAACACGGGTCTTCATCTAAGTTCTTATCTCCTACCTTTTGCTCAGTTTGTGCAATTGGTTCAGAATGTTGTTCATTGGCCACGTAGAGAGACCAACGTGTGGGGCACATAAGCAAAGTCAGTTTGTGACTGATATTCTTGATCCATACAAACTCGAAGTTTCTTTTTCTCTTCTCCTTTTTCTTTTTCTTTTCTTCTTCTCCTATATTCACTACTCTAGAGCAGAGGTTCCCAATCCCGGGTCATGGACTGGTTCTTGTTAGGAACCACAGTCACTGCCCGTCACTCACATTACTGCCTGAGCTCTGCCTTCTGTCAAATCAGCAGCGGCATTTGATTCTCATAGGAGTGTGAACTCTATTGTGAACTGTACATGTGACAGATCTAGGTTGTGTGCTCCTTATGAGAACTCTAATGTCTGATGATCTGAGGTGGAGCTGAGACGGTGATGTTAGTGCTGGGGCATGGATGCAAATACAAGTTAACATTAGCAGTGAGGTTTGACAGCACAGAGACTATCATAGATCAATTGCTTGCAGACTCGGTATCAAAACCCTATCAGGGAGTGGCAAGTGAGTTGATGTGCTTCAGTTGTACAGCTGCATCTGGTGGCAGGCTTTAAATCATAATCTGATGCTTATTTAGTCTGTATGTGGCCCACCCATTATTTTACTTATCCCTCCTGCCCATGCCTCTTTTCTGCACCGCACACTTGTCGCAGTCACCGTTTTGGTAAGCCCACAAGCCAACCGTAGCCAAAATGGGCAAAACCAAATGATACTGGAGAGCGTCTCTGAAAAGGAGGAGAGACCCAATGATGAGAGAGAAGAAGACTCTAAGACTGCCAACAAAAAGAAAGCTGTGTTTAAAAGAAAATACCAAGAGTCCCACTTAAATTATGGGTTTATTGCAACAGGTGATTCACATTTTCCAAGCCGGCTTTACGTGGTGACCGGCTATCCAACGAAGCCATGAAAACTTCAAAACTGTCTCGCCACATGGAGACCAAGCACCCTGCATTAAAAGACGAGACTTTGGAGTTTTTCAAAATAAAAAAAAGGAAGAAAAACGTGAACCTGAAGAACAGAAGCAATTATTGAAGGCCATCACTTCATCAAATGTGTCTGCACTGAGACCATCATTCTAAGTGGCCAACTGCATTGCTAAAGCTCAGAAGGCCTTTACTATTGGTGAAAAGTTGATCCTGACGACTGTCGAGGACATTTGTCATGAAATTTTAGGGGAGGCGACAGTTCAAAAGGCAGCATGTGTTCCTCTTTCAGCAAGCGCCAAAACTAGATGAATTGATGAAACAGCAGAAGATATCGGAGCACAATTGTTAGAGAGGATTAATGAGTCATGATGTTGACGACAACAAGACAACAATGCTTGTTTTTGTGCAATATATTTTTCAGGGGAATGTGCATGAGGATATGTTATGTGCACTTTTGTTGCCAACAAATACCATAGCTGAAGGACTATTCAAGTCTTTGAATGATTACATAGCAGGGAAATTGAATTGGTCATTTTTGGCTGGATATGCACGGGCAGAGTGGCTGCCATGATTGGACAGCTTTCTGGTTTCACCACTCGGGTTAAAGGGTTGCTTCTGAATGTGAATTTATGCACTGTGTCATCCATTGAGAAACGCTGGTTAGCCAAAACATATCACCTGGACTTAACAATATCTTGCAGAATGTGATTAAAATGATCAACCTCTTTAAAGTACATGCCCTTAACTCACGTCTGTTCGTGCGGCTCTGTGAGGAGATGGATGCAGAGTACATGTCTTCTCTAATCCACAAAAGTGAGAGAGATGGTTTTTTTCCCCTTTTTTTAGAAAGCAGGATTTATTAAGAGAACAGAAAAGCTCCCAGAGTGGGAGAGGATCTCAGGGGGTTGTCCGAGATGGTTTTTAAAAGATAGATTACTGGCCAGAGCTTTTGAGTTATGAGAGCCACTCCAGAGATTTCTTTCAGAAAAACAATCACCACTGGCATCACATTTCCGTGACACAGAATTGGTTGCAAAACTTGCTTGCTTGAGTAACGTATTCCGTCTGCTCAGTGAACTCACTCTGTCACTTCAGAGGGGAATGACAACTGTATTCAAGTCGGCCAAGTGGCTACATTCAAAGCCAAGCTAGAATTATGGGGGCGATGAGAGAACATTGAGAATTTTGACATGTTTCAGACATTAGCAGAGATTCTGAAAGAGACTGAGCCAGGGCCTTCTCTCAGCTGGTGCACGATCACCCATCTTAGCTTTCCAAAGAGTTTGATCATGACTTCCCAACCACAAAGAACCCCCGACCTGGGAAGGAATGAATCCATGACCCATTTGTGAATAAGCCAGGTGAATCAACTTTGTCTCTGTGAGAAGAAGATCGACTGCTTTAGATAGCAAATGACAGCGACTTTAAAGGTATGTTTGAGACAACTTCAAATCTCCACATGTTCTGGATTAAAATAAGGCGGAATATCCCGAGATTGCCACAAAATAACGGAAAGGCCTGCTTCTATTTCCAACATCCTGTCTTTGTGAAGCAGAGTTTTCTGCAGTGACAGTGACCAAAATGAGATTACTGAGTAAACTGAACCTAAGCAAAACACTCGGGCGTCACTGTCTCCCGTCAGCCCCAGTCGGAACCCTCTAGTTGCAGGAAAGCAAGTTCATGATTACATATCAGGAAAATTGAATTGGTCATTTTTGGTTGGATATGCAGGGCAGAGTGGCTGCCATGATTGGACAGTTTTCTGGTTGCACCACTCTCCTGCTGATTCTGCACTATAGTGACTGGTATAATTATTTCACTATTTATTACAATCTATCCAGGATAGAAATAAAGTGCCCAATAAATGTAATGTACTCGAACCATCCCGAAACCATCAACCCCCCTTCCCCATCCGTGGAAAAACTGTCTTTCCTGAAACCAGTCCCTGAGGCCAAGAAGTTGGGGGACCACTGCTTTAGAGTCCTCCTTATTGAGCGGGATTAAAACCAAAGTAGAGGCCCCTAAAATCCAAATGACAAATGGTACCTTCTCAAATTAGTCACTCGGGGACATTCTTATTTCAATGTTCCTGTTCAAGATGTTTTTGTAACTCTTTTAAAGTTGCCATAAGTGTCTTTGAAATAGTCTTAGCAATAGAAAAATCTTGGTACTTGGGTGCTGAAATTTATATTTAGAAGAAGCCAAAAATTATTCTGGACCAAGTGGAGAGGATTTGAAGAAGTGGAGTCGTGTCATTCTCTGTGTGGTTCAAAAAATGCCCTGAAAATAGTTCTACAAGCGCTAAAATATTTTGCAAAAATTTTGGCAATATTAAAAATGTCAAAATTTTCCAGGACAAAAAGTTTTTAGAGACAGCACTTATTTGGGTTTCTAAATTCTCATATGTATCCTATTAAAAAAATGCTATACATAGCTATTCTGAAATAATAAGTGCTGGAGATAGTGTGTTAAGCATGTGAGTACCTCACATAAAAAATCTCTAAGAAAAGTAAAATTTTATTTTGAAAATTGTGTCTGTTAATGATATGGCTAATTACCTTGCTCTTTAAAAATATCTGACTGTTTACTAATTTATATCTACATTTTGTATGAAAAGCAAGATTACTGTGCTTATATTTCAGCACTAGGATGGTTTTTAGGTAGTTGGCATTCAAAATAAATTGGGGTATTGTCAAGGCAGTAACTAGAGAAGACAATTCTGAGTACTTGGGAAGAAATAATTTTTCACAAATGTGCTCATTTAAAAAAATGTTTCAGTGTTTCTTGGAAACTATCTTTAAATACTGTGGCTACATCTCACTTTTACAACCATCTGGTTTATACACTTTTTTTTCTTTTAAATAGGCCATATTTCATACTTAGTTTGATACCGTTTATCTGTAGAGTTGAGAATTTAGATACTATTTGTTGTAATATCACCAAAATAGTGTGTGTGTGTGTGTTTTAATAGGGAGCAATGATTCTTTGTTCCACTTCATTAATTTTCTCTCAATAAGTTTACCTCATGTTAAGCTGTGCCTAAAAAGAGGTATGAAATCCAGCACTTTGAATGAACTGAAGGATCAATTAACCGCAGAACTGAATAAGAAAACAATGTACAGCAACGGATCTCAAATTAAATCAGAATAGCCCACTGCTCACAGGTAAAAGCAAAACCTCAGTAAAAGTAGACAAGGTCTTGCCAAGTTGGGCAACTTGGCAAGAACTCGTCTCTACAATAAATCAAAAAAATTAGCCGGGCATGGTAGCACGTGCCTGTAGTTCCAACTACTTGGAAGACTAAGGCAAAAGGATTGCCGGAGCCCAGCAGGTCAGGTAGGGTGTAGGGTTGGAGTGTTCCTAGTAATAGATCATCTCATTGTACTTAGCTTCCATTTTGCTAATGAACAGGAAGCAGGTAGAAGGTAACCTGAACATGACCGGTCCCTCTGATGTGTCAGTAATATCACAGAGACTGTTTGATCTAAAAGTCCACGTGAAAGATATAAAAAGTCACAGGTCGTGCATGTTTATTCTAACATTTGTCATTTGCAACATCTTATATAAGTTCAAATGTAAAACATGATTGTGTGTTGGAAAATAGGAAAAAGAGTTTGAAGATAAGACATCTAAAACTTGTATTTGGGCAAAAATATAGTCAAACAAATACGCATATATACCATTTTTATTACTTTTCCATTATTTATTTCTTTTTGAGTTGGAGTCTGACTCCGTTGCCTGGGCTGGAGTGCAGGGGCACGCTCACGGCCACCCCAGTGTTGACCTGCTGGGCTCCGGCGATCCTTTCGCCTTAGTCTTCCAAGTAGCTGGAACTACAGGCACGTGCTACCATGCCCGGTTAATTTTTTTGATTTATTGTAGAGACGAGGTCTTGCCAAGTTGCCCAACTTTTCTGTTATTTATAAATTATTGGGGCAAAAATAGCAACACAGCTTTCTAATATGTTTACTTATAATTCAAAAACAAATAGTTGCTACTTTAACAGTATCTCATATACTGATTTATTTATTTATTATTTATTTATTTATTTTTTGAGTTGGAGTCTCACTCTTGTTGCCCAGGCTGGAGTGTAGTGATGCACTCATGGCCACTGCGGCCTCGACCTGCTAGGGTTAGGTGATCCCTCTGCTTCAGCCTTCCAAGTAGCTGGAACTACAGACGCATGCCATGATGCCTTGCTATCATATACTGATTTCTAAAAATATTGATCAATTTAATTATAAGCATATCATGATATGCCTAATTTTATGATTTTGATACACAATAAATTAACACAGCATAAATTAAAGCCACTGGTATGTATACAGAAATAAACTGCTTCAATGTAGGCATGTCCTTTGAGTTTTCATCATAGAGTTTTAAGGACTTGAAAAATTTCTTACAGCCTTGGCCAAGATGGCCTACTTTTTTTTCATGGCAATGTTGTAATAAAAATTAACTTTTTTTTTTTTTTGCCAGGTATCTAAAATATTCCTTATTGGCAAAATAATAAGGCCCAATATCTCGAATAAATATCATTAGGGTAAAAAAATTTACAGTTACTTAGGACCATGAATTAAACAAAATTTGTGAATTTTGTAGTTTGTGGTTTCGGTGGCCTCTTAAGCACTGTGGCGATCACATATACTCTTCATCCAAGGAACCATTCCCATAAGAACGAATTCCTTGGGAGGCAAGTTCTGCAAAGGGCGAATGCTCATCAACTCCACGTGTTTTATTCCCTGAAAGACAGCTGGGAACAGAAACAGAGGTCCCCTACTCAAAAGTGGCTCTTTCCCAGACATCACCATCAGGAGATGCTCTTCAGTTACTGAACTCTTTCAAATGATTGTCCTTTATTCTTCCTTTTCTTTTTTCTAGTTTTATTTTAAAGTTGAGGGAGAGTGCCAAGGATAAAATGAGAGTACTTCCAAGGGCTATGGCTATTGTCTTGGCACTATTAAAAATCAGCAGACTCACCACAGTGCAGCACCATGCACAATCAGCAGTTATTCATACGCATTTAAAAATTCTTCGAGGCCGGGCTCGGTGGCTCAGCCTGTAATCCCGCGCCTTGGGAGGCTGAGGTGAGTGGATTGCCTGAGCCCGCGGGTTCGAGACCTGCCTGGGCAACTTGCGAGACCTCATCTCTACAATAAATCAAAAATCAGCCGGGCGTGGTAGCGTGCATGCCTGTAGTTCCAGCTGCTTGGAAGACTGAGGCGGAAGGATCGCCGGAGCCCAGCAGGGCGAGGCTGCGGTGGCCGGGAGCGGCCACTGAACTCCAGTCTGGGCGACAGAGTGAGACTCCAACTCAAAAAAAAAAGGAATTGGCAAACTGGGAATCCCTAGTGGAAAACTGTCAGGGGCGGGGGGCGGGGGGTGAGATTGGCAGTTGAGGGAAACTGCTAGGGGAGGGAAGGGCATCCCTCATCAACAGTGGTACCTGCATAATCAATGTTTGTATACCTAACCCTGAAGTCTACATCACATCTTTATAATAAAATTTTTTTTAATTCCCAGCATCAATAAGCTTCAAGTCTTTTCCAAGCAAATATTTTGTATTTTAATATCTATAAACCTTGATGACATTCACTATTGCAAGAAAATGAATAATACAAATAAGAGCAGAAATGAATGAAATTTCTAAGAGATGCAAAAGAGTTTATTAATAATGTTAATGATTGCTACTTTGGAAAGATAAAAAATCCTCTAGCACGACTGATCCAAAAAAAGCAGGCACAACTATATAACTTTGGGAATAAAAAGGATATCATTGTTGCAATTACTGCAAAAATTTTAAAGATAATATAATGAAAAAACACACAAATAATTTGAAAGTTTAGTTTAAAATGAATAAATTGCTATAAGAATTTAACTTTCCAAACGAAATCAAGAGGAAATAGAGAAATCTTAACATTAATATAATTATTTGTAATGATCAGTAATTTAATTTTTTCTCACAGAGAAAACAATAAGCATAGATGGTTTTTCAGGTGAACTTTTGGTAGGCAAGATTTTAGGCCCTCTGTTATCTTTGCCTCTGATGTTATGCCTGTTATTTTGTTATGCTGTATGTCAAAGGGATTTGAAGATGGAATTAAGGTTACTAAGCAGCTTATTCAAAGAAAAGAGAACCTCATTCCTACAGCTGCATGGAACTGAATTCTGCCTACAACCTGATGCCCCTCAACATATATTATGTCCTTGAGGCTCCAGAAGGGAACATGGTCGTACTGACACCTTGTTTTTGTCTTGTGAGACTCAAGGAGGAAAAACAAGTCCTGCCCACCTGACTTCTTAGAACTGTGGGATAATAAACAGGTATTGTAACCTGATAATTTGTTAAATTTTATTTTAGAGTTGTGTGGTATGTGTGAGGATTTACTACATAAGTTGCATGCTGGTGAAGTTTGGGCTTCCAACAGGCCCTCTCTCCCCAGTGTGCTGTTGTTTGCCTGTCCTTCCCCCTCCCTCCTTCCCTCCCTCCCTCCCTTAGCAGTGTCCAGCATCTGCTATTTCCACCCTTGTGCTCTTATGACCAGTGATCAAGGCCCACTTTGGGGCAAGAAAATGTGGTATTCAGTTCTTTGTTTCTGTGATAGTTCACTTAGTATGATGGCCTTCAGCTGCATCCATGTTGCTGCAGATAAATCCAACCTTACAGCATATATAATTTTGCTCTTCGTTATGGCTGTGTAATATTCCATTGTGTATATATATCACATTTTCTTTATCTAGTCCATTTTTGGTGGGTATCTGGGTTGGTTCCATGTTTTTGCCATTGTTAATAGTGCTTCAATGAACATGCATGTTCAGGTGTCTTTTTGGTAGAGCATTTTATGTTCTTCTAGGTATGTTCCCAGAAGTGAGGTTGCTGGATCACATGGAAGCTCAATTTTTAATTCTTTGAAAAACCACCACACTGCTTTCCACAAAGGTCGAACTAATTTACATTCCCACCAAAAGTGTAGAATTGTTCTCTTTTCTCCACAGATATGCCAACACCTGATGTTTTTTGACTTTTATAATGACTGGTATCAGGTGGTATCTCATTGTAGTCTTGACTTGCATTCCTCTGATGCAAACAAGCATATGAAATAATGCTCCGCCTCACTAATTAAGGTGCTAAATTTTTGTATTTATTTACCACATCAAAAGAAAAACTAACATAGAACTTTCTCCCAACACATAACAGATAAATCCAACCTTACATAATATATTTCAAGAGAGAAAAAAGAGGAATCACTTCCAAACATATTTTATGAGGTTTGTATGACCTTGATACAAACACTGGGTAAAGAAGAGTATGAGAACATAAAAGCACTGGCTAATCTCAATTAGAAAATAAATGCAAATAATATAAGTAAAATAATAGCAAACTAAATCCAGCTATGGATAAAAGGGATAATACAGTATGGCAAAGGTGTGTTTAGCTCAAGAAAGCAAGGTTAATTTGACATTAGCAAATGTATAACTAGCCCACCATATTGATAGAAAAAAATGAGGTAATGAAAAATGGTTATCTCAAAAGAGCCAGAAAAAAAGGAATCTAATCAAATTAACAATCATGCAGGATTAGTTCTTTAAATGTTTGGTTCAGCAGGGAAGCCATCAGGTCCTGAGATTTTCTTTGATGGGTGACTTTTTGTAACTGCTTTGATCTCATTGCTTATTGTTGGTTTGTTAAGGTCTTTCTTCATGGTTCAATCAGTCCTAGAGGTTTTCCAATTTGTTGGCGTATAGTTGTTCATAATAGTCTCTAATGATTCTTTGTGTTCCTGAGGTCTTAGTTGTTATGTGTCATTTTTGTTTCTGATTTTATTTATTTGGGTCATCTCTCTTTTATTCTTAGACTAGCTGAAGAATTCTCAATTTTGGTTATCTCTAAAAAAATAACTTTTCATTTCATTGATCTTATGTATTTTTTTAGTCTCCAATTTCATTTATTTCTGCTCTGATCTTTATTATTTCTTTCATACTACTAATTTTGGGACTGATTTGTTCTTACTTTTCTAATTCCTTGGGGTGCATTGTTAGGTTGTTTATTTGAAGTTTCCACTTTTTAGATGTAGGTGTTTATTGCTATGAACTTCTCTGTTAGTCCTGTTTTTGTTGTATCCCATAGTTTTGGTATGCTGCATTTTCATTTTCATTTGTTTTGAGACAATTTTTAATTTTCTTCTTCACTGACCCATTAGTCATTCAGGAGTATGTTGTGTGTGTGTAGTTTCCAAGGTTCCCCTAGTTATTGATTTCTAGTTTTACTCCATTATGGTCAGAAAAGATATTTGATGTTATTCTACATTTTTGAATTTGTTGATACTTGTTTTGTGGTCTAAAATGTAGCCTATTTTGGAGAATGTTCCATATGCTAGTGAAAAGAATGTGTATTCTACAACAGTTGGGTAAGATGTTCTGTAAAGGTCAGTCAGTTCTATTTGGTATAATATGTAATTTAACTCCAGTGTTTCTTTGTTGATTTTCTGTCTAATAATCTGTTCATTACTGAGAGTGGAATGTTGAATGCCCCGACCATTATTGTATAGCAGTCTATCTCTGCCTTTCTCTCTCTATCTCTGCTGCCCTTTGTGTCTACCTATGTCGTTCTTCATGGTTAAGTGTTTTTCTCTGACCGTATGTTCTAATTCATTGCATTTTATTTTTAGTTTATCTATCTTATCAAATTTAAAAGTGTATAAATAATACAAAGTATACTTTCAGGCAACAACATAATTAAATTAGATATCAAAAACAGAAGATAAATGGAAAATTCCAAAATACTTAGCGATTAAACAACACATTTCTAAATAACATATAAATGAAATAAAACATTTTGAAAGAAGTTTTAAAATATTTTAAAATAAATGAATATTAAAATGTAACTTGTTAAAGTTTGCAAGATGTAGCAAAAGCAGTACTTTACAGGGAAGTATGTAACACTGATTGTGTTAGGGCTCAGAAACCAATACACCAAAATATGATGTTTTGCTATGCTCAACTGAAGAAGTCTCAAGATATCCCTGACCACCTCTTTTCCTGTCTCTCAAGTTTCTGTCTTTCCCAAAATACAGGATGAAGTTGCTCTCTAAAGTTCTCTTATCTACTTAGAAATCAGACCTGTCAAAGAAGAACAAAATTCCCTTCCCTGAGTTTTCATTAATTTAACTCTTCACAGGAAGAAACACTGAATCTATCAACACTCCTGAACAGTTTTATCACTGGCCATTGTTTGCTCTGAGGGCCCAACAGATTCTGTCCCAGGCCATTTTATGTTCTCCAAGCCTATAGAATTCCCTTAAAAATCATTTACTATCCCCTACATTGCCACATTTCCACCATTTTCCTATGAAAAAAAGGGTATATAATCATCTGTACCCCATTGGGTTATCATTCTCTTGCAATTCTTCCATACCATGCATGTAAAAATTAAATTTTGTATGCCTTTTCTCCAATTAATGTGACTTTTGTCAGTTCATTTTCAGTGAACTTTCAGAGTGTGAGGGGAAAGTTTTCCCTTGATCCCTACAATTGCATATATTAGAAAAGAAGAAATCATTAAAATCAATAATCTAAGCTTCCACCTTAGGAAATTGGAAAATGAAGAGCAAATTAAATCCATAGTAAGCAGAAGAAAAGCAATAATAAAAATTACAGCAGAACTCAATGAAATTGAAAACAGGATATCAAGAGAAAAAAATCAATAAAACCAAAAGCTGATTCTTTCAAAAGATCAATAAAATTGATAAACCACCAGCAAGGCTATCTAAGACAGAAAATAAGAAGACAAAAATTACTAACATCATAAATGAAAGAAGGATCATCATTACTGATTCTACAAATATCAAAAGGATGATAAAGAAATAGTATGAATAGCTCTATACCCAGGAATTTGTTGAAATAAAATTTATAGGTAATGAGCCAATTACTTGAAAGGCACAAACTAATAAAACACAAAGAGAAATAAGCAACTTGAGTATACCTATATAAATTAAAGAAATTTAATCAATAATTAATAACCTTCCAAAACAGAAATCACCAGGCCAAAATGGTTTTACTAGTGAATCCTACACAATATTTAAGGAAGGAATGACACCAATTATTGACAATCTCCAGAAAAAAGAAGTGAGGAAATTCACCCAAGCTCATTCTATGAAGCCAGAGTTATAGTAATATCAAAACCAAAGATTTATAAAAAAGGAAAACAATAGTCCAATATCTCTTATAAACATCAATGCAAATTCCTCAACAAAATATTAGCAATTTGAATCCAAAAATGTACAAACTAAACTGTACACTGTGATCAAGTGAAATTCATTCCTGTTATGCAAGGCTGGTTCAGCATTTGAAAATCAATTAATGCAATTGATTGCATCAACATGTTACTATCAAAAAATACAGAAAAAGAAAGTCATTTGGCAAAATTTGATACTCATTCATGACAAAAACTCTCAGTGAACTGGGAATAGAAGGAAATATACTCAAATTGATAAAGAACATCTACAAAAACCCTATAGTTAACATCAGACTTAGTAGTGAGAAGCTAGAAACATTCCCTCTGAGATCAGGAACAAGGCAAGGATGTCCCTGTGCACCAATCCTAATCAACGTCATACTGGGAGTCCTAATTAATGTAGTAAGATAAGTAAAAATAAATAAATAAATACAAAAGACATGTAGATTTGGAAGAAAAAAACCCTCTTTATTCATTCCACATGACATGATTATTTACACAGAAAAGTCTCCATAAAAATTAACAACAAAAACAAAATTCCCAAATAAGTGATTACAGCAAAGTTACAGGATACAAGGTTAATATACAAAAATAGTTTCCCTATATACAAGCAATGAACAATTGGATTTAGAAATTAAAAGCACAACACTAGTATTTTAACATGTCAGTCATTTCCAACTTTATCTATAGATTCAACACAATCCCAATCAAATTTTGTGGATATTGGCAATCTTATTCCAAAGTTTATATTCAAAGAGAAAATACCTAGAATTACCAACACAATACTGAAGGAGAACAAAGTTGGGGAACTGACACTAGCCAACTTCAAGACTTCACTGTAGCTTTTTAGGTACAGTAATCAATAGAACATGGTACTTTCTAGCAAAAGAAGAAACAAAGAGATCAATGGAAGAGAGTATACTCATACAGCCCAGAAAACTATGCAACTTTAGTCAAGTTATCATTAACAAAGGGACAAAGGCAATTCAATGAAAATAGTCTTCTCAACAAAAGGTAGTGAGACAAATGGACATCTCATGAAAATAGAATAACAGAGACTTTACATCTTTCATAAAAAATTAACTTAAAATGGATGATAGACCTAAATGTAAAACACAAAACTATGAAAGTCCTAGAAGATAAAATAGGCAGAAATCTAGATGACTTTAGGTTTGGCAATGACTTTTTAGATAAAATGCTAAAAGCATACCCCATGAAAAAAAAAATGGATAAGTCACACTTCATGAAAATTAAAAACCCTTCTGTGCAAAACACACTGTTAAGAGCTTGAAGGAGGGAGTCAGGAAGATAGTGGCTGAACCAATCAGACAATGTGAGTCCCGGTGTGAGTGAATGAGTGTATAGAAAATTTTGTGTATGTGCTGGTGAGTGAGTGGCTGAATGAGTGAGGGGTAGGGAGCTAGTCACCAAGGCTCTCCTGCTGTGGTGGCTGGTGCCACGTCAGCTTAGGCTGGGAACCTAGCAATTACTGGGATGCAGAAGCCAAGCGCCATTTTTTTAATTTGTTCATTTTTATTTATTTTTATTTTTTTTATTTTTTTTGAGTTGGAGTCTCACTCTGTCACCCAGACTGGAGTGCAGTGGCACACTCCCAGCCACCGCAGCCTCGACCTGCTGGGCTCTGGCGATCCTCCCGCTTCAGCCTTCCAAGTAACTGGAACTACAGGTGTGCGCTACCACACCCGGCTAATTTTTTGATTTATTGTAGAGATGAGGTCTCGCCAAGTTGCCCAGGCAGGTCTGGAACCTGCAGCCTCAGGCAATCCACTCACCTCAGCCTCCCAAAGTGCTGGGATTACAGGCTGAGCCACCCAGCCCGGCTCATTTTTTTAATCAACAAAATCCTTCCTGTGAAGAAGATGCTGGGAGAGACTGACTAAGTGGAGGCTCCTGTGCAAGTGGCCCTCCTGGTGAAGTAGCTGGTGCTACAGCTTCTCTTCTTGGTCCCTAGGGCTTCCCAGGTCACAGAAGCAGAGCACCATTTTTTTCTTTAAACAGACAAAAGTTTTCCTGCGAAGTGGCAGGAAGAGACTACTGGCTCCAGTCTCTGCCTCACTACTGTAGCAGGAGAGACTGCTGGCTCCAGGCTTTGCCTCACCATTTAAGTGCCTGCCCAGACACTGATAGCAAGGGCTACAGAAGTAGTCTAGAGGCAGAGTCTCACCACAGAAGACAAAAGAGGCACCCGACCAATATTTTGAAAATGGTGCAGAAAAGGTGCTCTGACTTGCTCCCCATGGAGCAACAGACCCAATCTCTGTGACTGGCAGATCAACTACTCAGGGGTTCATCATGACCCAGAGCAAATATGCTGAAAGCACAAACTTCAAAGGGACTTAGCAAGTGCTCAGTCTCAGGCACCCCACCTCCTACCCTGATCCAGCCGTGGGACAAAGGGTGTGGCCAGAAAAGGACAAGGAAGAACTCCAAAGAGATCAGTGGTGAGTCCTGGGCTGACCCAATCCCCTTCCTCTCCAACAATTCTCTTAACATCAGACCCACACAGCTGAGGCATGACTGAGAGGAACAAATCCAGGCAGAGCCTGGACCTCAGTCACAATAGGAGAGCTCCATACCCGCATAGGCTTGACTGGGGCAGCCCTGTGAGTAATGAGTACTTACCTGTGGAAGAGATAATCCTGCATCTAGCCACCAAAAGGGATCTCCCTGACTATACGAGAGTGGGAAGGAAGGACTGCAGCCCCACCCTTCTCCACTGCCCCTCCTCCTTCCTTGCTCTGGACACTGGGGAGAGAGTGAAAGAGGTGAACACTCTGCAGGAGATAGCAGAACAGATGAGAGGAACAATTACAGAACCTGTCACAAAAGGACAGGATTTTTTCTTTTTTTAATTTTTAATTTTTTTGTATTTTTAAGTTTTTTGTCTGTTAGTTAAATATGTTTCCTTTGTGCATGAATGTGTGTGTGAAGGTTTAATCTGCATCTCCCCCTTTTTTCTTTACTTTTTCTTTTTCTTTCTTCTTTTCTTTTTTGTTTTCTGTTCATGTGTGTATGTGAATGACTGAGTGTTCATCTTTCAGTTCTTTTGTTGATGTTGGTTCATGTTTGCTCTTTTGTTCTTCTCTTTTTTTATTTTTTAGTTTAAGATGTGTATCAATATAGGTGTGAGGGTTCAATCTGAATTACTTTTTTTTCTGCCCTTTCTCTTTTTCTTCTCCATCCATTTTGTGCTAGGCATGTGTGAGTGTTTAGTTTCCCTAGGTGTTTTTTGTTGTTGTTGTTTATTTTGTTTCACTTTGTTGTTATTCCATTTTGTTTGTGTGTGTATGTCTGTGTGTGTGTGCATGTGTGTGTGTTCAATTGTTTTTTGCTTTGGTTTCTGCTTTCATTGTTGCGTTTTCATTCCTTTCTTTTTTTAATTATTGTCCATCTTATTTCATTCTATTTTTCTCTGTGCCCCTGATTGCTTTCACAGCATCTTGGACTCAGTGGGTATATACACGTACCCATTGCATCATCATATAGAATGGTGGTGGGGAGTGGGTCTCAGAGAACACATACCACAATCAGTGAACATTGTAATTTGCAAGTCGTTTCTGAATCCTAGCTCCCCATCCTCTAACTTATTTGACTTTCAAAACTACAAGAGAGAGTAAAGCTTCCCACACACAGCCCTGTTTCAAAATAGAATAAATCCACAGCCCAGATCAGGGAAGAATAGAGGGCTAAGCAAACATCAGAAGGGAAAGTCTCTCCCACCGACACTGAATAATGGAACTAAAGAGAAAAGCAAGACATCAGTCACAAATAAGGAAAAACCAAAGGAAGATCACAGGTAATTTCAAGTGTAACAAAGAGAAAACTCAGATCTAGGAGTCCAAACAATGAAAGCCACCAATGAATGGCTCCAGAATATGGCAGGGATTAGGAAGTGCACAGAAAGAGTGAATAAGACTCAAGAAAGACAAGATGCAACACTGAAAGAACTAGTAACAGAGATTCTTGGACTCAGTAGGTATACACATCTTGTTATTTATTTCATCCAGGAAATAAATAACAAGATGACAAGCATGGAAAGCAGAATTAATCTAACTGAAGAAAGACTCAGAAATTGAAGATCAGAACATGGAATTACCCCAATCTGTAAAAAACATAGGAAAAAAACTCAGAAAGAAAGAACAAAACCTAAAAGAGATGTGTTATTATATCAAGAGGCCGAACCTCTGCCTGACTGGTATCCCAGAAGGAGAAAGAGAAATGGAGAACAGCTTGGAGCAAGAATTACAGGAGGTAATCCAAGAAAACTTTCCCAAACTTATCAGAGCTGTGACCATCCAAACACAATAGATACAGAGAACCCCCACAAGACATCAAATGAGAAGACCAACCCCAAGACACATAGTAATTCACCTACACAAA
>CAUYQG010108633.1:0-11585 GCA_963574415.1 Tarsius wallacei
GCTATTGTGAAGAGTGCAGGGGTAAATGTGTGTACAAGTGTCTTTTTGGTAGAGGGATTTGTGTTCCTCTGGGTGAATTAGCAAGACAGGAATTGCCGGATCATATGGAAGATCAGTTTTTAGTATTTTAGGAATCATCATACTGCTTTACATCGAGGTTGAACTAGCTTACGATCCCACCAACAGTGTAGAAGTGGTCACCTTTCTCGGCAGTCATTCCACACCTTATTAACGATAACCCTCCTTACTGGAGTTGGGTGCTATCTCACTGTAGTTTTGATTTGCATTTCTTTGATGATTGGTGATGCTGAGCATTTTTTCATGTGTCTGTTGGCTGCTTGCAGTCATCTTAGAGAAGCCTCTGTTCATGTCTTTTGCTCACTTTTTAATGGGGTTGTTAGTTTTTTTCCCCTTTCACTTTGTTTGAATTCCTTGTAGATTCTGGATGTTAGGCCTTGGTCAGATGCATAATTTACAGATACTTTTTCCCATTCTGTGGGTTGTCTATTTACACTTTTAATGATTTCTTTTGATGAGGTCCCGCCTATCTTAGTTTTTGTGGCATTTGTTTTTGGGGATTTGGTCATGAATTCATTGCCTCTCCCGACGTGCAGAAGGGTGTTTTCTACACTTTCTTCTAGGATTCTTATAGTTTGAAGCTTAACGTTTAGGCCTTTGATCCATTTTGTGTTGATTTTTAGTGACAGGTAGGAGTTCAGTTTCTTTTTTTTGCATGTGATTTACCAGTTTTTCCAGCACCATTTGCTGAATATGGTCTCCCTTCTCCAGTGATTGTTATTGGTGGCTTTGTCAAAGATGAGTTGGTTGAGAGACCATGTTTTTACTTCCTATATCTCTGTCCTGTTCCATTGGTCTATGTGCCTATTTCTGGACCAATACCATGCCATCTTGATTACTGTAGCTTTAAATTTAAAGTTTGGAAGTGTGATACCTCCTGCTTTGTTCCTTTTTGGTGAGGATTGTTTTGTCTATTCATGCTCTTTTTTTGTTTTCCGTGTGAATTTTGGTATTGTCATTTCCAGGTCTGTGAAGAAAGATGTTGGCAATCTGATGGATATTGCATTGAGTCTGTAGATTGCCTTGGGTAGGATGGACATTCTGACAATATTGATTCTTCCAATCCATGAACATGGTTTGTTTTTACATTTGTTTGTGTCATTCTTGATTTCTTTGAACAGTGTTTTGTAGTTATCATTGTCAAGATCTTTCACTTATCTGATTAGGTAGATGCCAACGTATTTCATTTTTTTGTGTGGCTATTGTGAATGGGATTGTGTTTTTTATTTGGTCCTTCACCTGCTTGTTGCTGGTGTATAGAAATGCAACTGTCTTTTGCATGTTGACTTTGTAACCCAAGACTTTTCCAAAGTCATTTATCAGTGTGAGGTGGCTTTTGACAGACTCCCTAGGGTTAGTATAACTTCCTCTTTTCCTATTTGGATACCCCTGATTTCCTTTTCTTGTCTGATTGCTCTGGCTAGGGCTTCCAGTACTATGCTGAATAGGAGGGATGAGAGTGGGCATCCCTGTCTTGTTCCAGTTCTTAGGAGGAATGCTTCCAGCTTCTGTCCATTGAGCAAAATGTTGGCTGTAGGTTTATTATAGATGGCGTTTATTGTTTTGAAGAATGTTCCTTCTATACCTAGGTGTTCAAGGGTTTTCATCAAGAACTGAGGCTGTGTTTTGTCAAATGCTTTTTCTGTGTCTATTGAGATAATCATGTGGTTCTTGGTTTTACATATGTTAATATGCTAAATGGTCTTCTGAATGTTGAACCAACGCTGCATAGCGGGAATGAGGCCCACCTGATCATGGTGGATAAATTTTGAGATCTGTTGTTGGATACTATTTGCTAGAATCTTGTTGAGAATTTTTGTGTCTATGTTTATCAAGAGATTGGCCTGTAATTCCCTTTTCTTGTTGGGTCTTTGCCAGGTTTGGGTATTAGTATGGTGTTAGCTTCATAAAATGAATTGGGGAAAATTCCATCATTCTTGATTGCCTGGAATACTTTCAATAAGATAGGTATCAGCTCCTCCTTGTATGTCTCGTAGAATTCAGCTGGGAAGCCGTCTGTTCCAGAGCTTTTTTGGTGAGGAGATTTCTTATGACCGGGTTGATTTCCTGGAGTGTTATTGGTCGTTTATAGTTTCAGTTTCTTCTTGTTTCAACCTTAGTATATTGTGTGATGCCAGAAAATCCTCCATTTCCTTTAGATTTTCTAGTATATTTGCATACAGATGTTCATAGTAACTTCAGATAATCTTTTGAATGTCTTCAAGGTCAGTTGTGACCTCACCTTTTTCACTTATAATTGTGTTTATTTGGATTTTCTCTCTCTCTTTTTCAGTTAATCTGGCCAGGGGCCCATCAATCTTATTTACCCTTTCAATGAAACAGCTTTTTGTCTCATTGACCTTTCTGTGATATTTTTGTCTTCTATATCATCCAATTATTACTTTAGTTTAGTGATCTAGACCTTTTTCAACTGGAATTGGTATTTAGATGCTCTTGCCTTTCCAACTCCCTTAAGTGTGACATTAGTGTGTTAACTTGTGATCTTTCTATTTTCTTGATGTGAGCATGCAACTCTGTGAATTTTCCTCTTAACTGTTTTCATGGCATCTCAGAGATTCTGATGTGTCTTTGTTTTCATTTGTTTCCATTAATCTTTTAATTTCTGTCTTGATTTTTGTGTTGACCCAGAAGCTGTTCAGCAGTATGTTGTTTAATGTCCATGTCTTTATGTGTTTTGGGGACATCTTGTTGGTGGTGATATTTATTTTTATTCCACTGTGATCTGAGAAGATGCATGATATTATTTCAACCTTTTGAAATTTGTCCACACTTGATTTATATCTGAGAATGTGATCAATCTTGGATTATGTTCCGTGTGTTGATGAATATAATGTATACTCTATAGTTGTTGGGTGGAATGTTCTGTAGGTGTCATTAAATCCATTTGATTGAGTGTTAAGGTTCTGAATCTCCTTGTTAGTTTTCTGCCTCAATGATCTGTCTAGGGATGTTAGCAAGGTACTGAGGTGTCCAACTAAGATTGTGTGAGTGTGAATGTTCTCTCTTAGTTTACTTAGTAGTTGTTTTATAAAACCTGGTGCTCCTGTGTTGGGAGAATATACATTTAGGATGGATTTTTCTTTTCTTTTTTTTCCAGAAGACAAAACAATTCGCTTTTTATTTTTAAAACTCTGGTGAAATAGGTTTCCATATGACATCCCATTTTTAAAAAAAATTAATGTAAACCAACCAGCCTGTGAGTTAGTCACACTTTACAGACTTCAGAGTGTTTACAGACACCTAGGGTATTTACAAATGCTTTTCTCATTCTTTTTGAGTCTTTTTTAAACTGTGTTTTTGATAGACTAGGTTAGTTCCATATTTTGGTCTTCAAGCTCTGAGATTCTTTCCTCTGCCCGATTGATCCTGCTTCTTATGTGTTTTTAACTTCTAGTATATATTTCTTCATTTCTAGTATTTCAGAATGGGCTTTTTTGAAATTGGCCAACTCCGCTTTTACTTCCTACATGACTCAGCGAGTTTCACTTCTAGTTTCCCATAGTTCTTTTTATTCATTTTAGCCCTTTAGTTTCTGAGTTCTGTGAGTGTCATCTGGGACAGGTCATTATGTGGGGCTTCCATTGTTTGTGCGCTGACAGCTGCTTTTTCAGACATTGTCTCTTTAAGACTCTGGTAAATATCTGTCTGGGGATGGGGAGACACCTCTTATCAACAAGGGTACCTGAACGAAGCGTTTTTGTATGCCTAACCCTTAACTGTACCCCACAATATCATAATAAAAAATATTGAATATTAAAAAAAAAAAGATTTTTCTGTGGGTTCTTTTTTAAAAAAAATTTTCTGAATTTGTTTGGTTTTATTGCTCTGCATCTAGTGAATGTCCCCATGTTCTAGGGCCTTTTCTGACATTCAGTATAGATCACTCAATGAGAGAGAGAGGCACTAACTTTTTTTCCATGCTCCACCCTGAAAAAGGCACCTTGGCTGCAGAGTTTTTCCTATGGTTAGTGTGGTCAGGTTGGTCTTCAGACCTATCATAAATACTCTGCAGGGAACAGGTGGGCGCATGGGTCCCCATCTGCTTGATTGTGGTTTGCAGCACAGACACCTTCCCACTGGAAATGACTTCAGGTATCTTTCATGTCACTCCCTCCCCATTCAAGTCTGTGCTCAGGACAGGAAAGAGAGTGAGCTCCCCGTCATAGGGGAATCCACCCTGTAGGTGTTCTGGGGTGGTAGGGGATCCTTCCTGATCTGGAGGTGTTGTTGGTATTAGATGTTGGTGGTGGACACCAGCCAAGTTTAATCTGCAGGCAAGCTTTCCTGGCCTAGGAGCTGGCTGCTTAGCTCTGCTGGTGGAAGGCATGTACTTGGAAGCTGACTGAGTGTAGGTTTGTTCCCCATTTTGCTCGCCAGTTGCCTATCACTGTTCCCTGAACAGGATTCCTCCCACTTGGCACCAATAACTCATGTGTGATTGGGAGCGGGGAACTGACCCAGAGCATGTCAGCATCACCCAACCCCTCTTTTTGCTGATTTTATACCTTGTTGGACTCTCTTCTTAGTCAGAGAAGTTTTTCATTTGCTTATATTTAATTTTCTATCAAGTCTTCTATAAAGAATTGCAATTTGTCCCTTACTTTTGAACTGAATATGTTTTATTTAATTCCATTGGCTAGTGTGTATGTAATTCCAGTTTAATGTTGAATGGTAGCAATGGCAGTGAGCATGCTTGTTTTGTTCCTGATCTTAAAGATAATATTTCTCATAAGTATCATGTTTACTGTATTTTGGAATAGACACCCTTCATCAAATTAAGAAATTTTCTTTTTGTTCTTATTTCTCTCTCTCTCTCTCTCTCTCACACACACACACATATACACACACATACACATTCATTATGTATATATATTTACTCACAATTGAGTTTTGGGGGCACCTAGTGAAATAATTTCTCTCCTGAATCATGACGAAGTCAGTGGATTATTTGGAATTATATTTGTTATTCACTATTAAAAGGCTATCTTTTGCATTCCTGGGATAAACCCTATCTGATCATAAGGCACTATTCTTTTAGTTGATTGCTGAATTTAAATTTCTAGTGTTTTATCTAGCAATTTACATCCATGTTTGTAAGTTGGCTATGCTTTTTCTTTTTTTGTGGAGTCTTGTTTGAAATTTTTAGAAAGCATATGATACATTCTTTTAAAAAAATTTATTTCAGTAGATTTAGGGGGTACAAATAGTTTTTGATCTGGGCCTTAAGTGTACCTCCCCTACCTGTGCACGTTGTACCTGATAGGTGATTTTCATCCCTTCACTTCTTCTCCCTTTCCCCTCTGAGTCTCCAGTGTCCATTACAGTAAGTCCCCTACATAGGAATGAGCTTCATTCTGAGAGCATGTTTGCAAGTCCAATTTATTTATAAGTTTAATAAAGTAGCCTAGATACCCATCTAACACAATAAGCTAGATATAGTGTACAAAAAACAAACACAAAGCTAAATAAAACATTTAAAATCTTACAGCATGCAACAATGTCCACCAGATATGTGGACTAACTCACATGATTAGACATGTGAATGCACGTTTGCATCTTTGAAAGTTCATAACTTGAAGGTTCATATGTAGGGAACTTACTGTGTATCATTCTCTATGTCTTTGTAGACTCCTAGTTTGGTTTCCATTTATAAGTGAGAACACGTGGTGCTTGGTTCTCTGTTTCTGAGTTAGTTCACTTAGAACGATGTTTTCCAATGCCATCCAAGTTGCTGCAGAAGACATTATTTCATTCTTTTTGATAGTTGAATAATAGTCCATAGTGTATATATATTATATATTATCAGTGGCATTTTAATTGTACAGTAATTGGTTGATGGGTATTTAGGTTGCTTCTACGTCTTTGCAATTGTGAATTTACATTCTTAAAAGACTCAGCAGCTTCTCATTTTTTTCTATACCTGCTTGTTTAAAATATAAATTTATGTTTTTTTTAAAGGGTTGGTAAGAGTTGCCTATACAATTTTGTAAACATGATAAGTTTGTGGGGGAAGGTGTATATTTGAATACTCTTTCAGGTTTTTTCTACTTTTGTTGAATTGATTTAATTTTCTTCTACTTTTTTTGGTTGTATAAAAATTATAAATTATATTTGTGGTTTTTTAGTAAATGCTAATCAATGATCACATATAACTAAATAAATTTTTCTATTAATATCCAGAATTAACCAGTGTCTTTCTACATTTATTAAGCAAAAACAAAATCTTTGTATGCTTCCACTTTACTTAAAGTATTCTTTTCCTTAAAGTATTCCATATTGATATAATTTTGAATTTTAGTTCTACATTTTTATTTTCTAAATTACTATCATTGCTGCTTTTAGAAATCATCTCTTACTTAGAATTAATAATGTAATTCAATGAATGTTTTGTTCACCATTGCTTATCAGAACTTCCTTATTATTAGATTCATTTTTATCTTTCCTGGTAAAATTATATCAAAGAATCACTGCGGGTAGTAAGCTTTCTGGTGCCTTCATATTTCATCTTCAGTCCTGAGTGATAGTTTGGCTGGATATAAAATTACAGTTTTAGCATTTATTTTCTGTCTTCACGTTTCAACTTCATTTTTGAGTGGTATTTTGACTGTATATAAATTTATAGGTTTAACATTTACTTTCCGGTTCCATGTTACATCTTTATTTGGGTTGGATATGAATTTATAGGTTTAACATTTCTTTTCTGGCTCCTTTATGCTTTGTCTTCATTCTTTATTTTTTTTGAGTTGGAGTCTCACTCTGTTGCCCAGACTGGATTACAGTGGCACGCTCATGGCCACTGCAATCCTGACCTGCTGAGCTCTGGCAATGCTTGTGCCTCAGTCTTCCAAGTAGCTGGAGCTACAGGTGTGTGTGCTATCACGTCTGGCTAAGTTTTTATTTTTATTGTAGAGACGAGGTCTTGCCAAGTTGCCCAGGCTGGTCTCAAACTTGTGGGCTCAGGCCATCCACCCTCAGCCTCCCAAAGTGCTGGGATTACAGGCTGAGCCGCCAAGCCCAGCCATTTGTCTTCATTCTTGAGAGATATCTTGGTTTGATGTAAAATTACAGGTTTAACATTTCTTTTCTGGTTCCTTTGACTTCATTCATGTGTATCAAGGAGGTTCTGCAGAACCTTTTCTTTCTCCACAATTTTAGTATTTGTTTCCTTTATTCTTGGTTTTCTGAACTGCTAATATAAAATCCAGGTATGGGTTTTTATTTAACTTATTTTACTCAGAAATTGGTTGAACACTAAGTTGTAACTTATGTATATATCACTTCCTTCCATTCCTGCTAATATCTCTTTTAGTAACTCCAATTGAGTGGATGATGGAATATTTGGGTCTGTTTTGCATGATTTCTAACTTTTATTTTGTACTTTATATCCCTTCATCACTTTTGATCACAATTCTGGAAGAAATTTTGGGCTTAATATTACAGGTCAGCAATTTCTTTTAATGGTCATTCTGTTATTTGGTCTACTTCTAAAGTATTCCATTTAAAATATCAAAAGTTTAATAACTACACTTTTCAGTTGATTTTTTGCATGGATTCGATATCCTCTCAAATATCTCTATCAATATGAATTGCAATTATCCTAAAGTTCTATTGTGTCTTTGTTAGTTTGGGTTCCTAGGTGTCAGTTCTCCCCTTTTAAAAACAAAGGGCTCTGTTATATCTCTTTGCAGCGGCCCTGGTCTTCCTTGCACTCAGGGATTCCTGAGTGTGCCTTGCAGTGGAGACCCCTTATTGGGTTGCCTGTCCTATGTGCTCCTGCAGGCTGGTTAGAGAGAGGGGCAAGATCTCCACTGAAACTTGCATGTCAATTTGTCTTCAAGAGTGTCTGGGGGGAGGGGTGAGGATATCAGGGCCAGTGCCTTGGAGGCTGGCTTCTGGGAGAAACGGCTTGTCCCATCCCTGCTGGCAGCACTGGCCACCCAGGACATCCAGGATGCTTCCTTGTTTCCAGGGCTTCCATGCCTGTGGTTTCCAGGGAGCCAGTGACTCAGAATGCACCCTGGGCTGATAAATGGAAGGGACACGGTTCAACCTTGCTGTCCCTGGGCTGATCTCTAGAAACTGCACTGCCCGTCGCCCCCAGTTCCCTTTTGTCCTTCACATCCATTCCCAATAATTTCGGCAGCATTTTCCCTTTCTTAAACCCTTGCTTTAAGCTGGGGTTTTGACCTTTCTTCTCGTACCATTTGCTTGCAGTCTTCTGGTATCTGCTCAAAGTTTCTGATCCTTCAAAGTTTCATACTGTTTTCCAGTTACATAAATTTTTTAAAAATCATTCCGGAAATCATAAAGTTTTTCAGGGGAAACCCAAGTGTTATCTTCAAAACCTTGGGAGGAGGTTTGGAAAATGTCTAGCAGACCAGAATGCAGGATGGCTGGGTGCGCTCTTCACTGTACAAAGACTTCTACTAAGGAGGCAGATGAGAGCCAAGAATAGGTCAGCTGTTTCTTACCATGCTGTGTCCTCACAGGGTAAGGCAGCTGCCAAGCTGGAGGAGCCCTTTTTTCTAATTTGTAAAAGGATGTCCTGTGAATCAGCAGCAGCCCTGGTCACTTTTTTTTTTGAATCAGGGTCTCAGTCTGTAACCCAGGTTGGAGTGCAATGGTGTAATCACGTCTCATTGCAGCCTTGAACTGTTTGGCTCAAGCAGTCCTCCCTCCTCAGTCTCCCTAGTAGGTGGGAGTACGGTCGCTTGTCACCATGCCTGGCTAATTTTTTATTTTTTATAGAGATGAGGTCTCACTGTGTTGTCCAGGCTGGTCTTGAACTACTGAACTCAAGCAGTCCTCCTCCCTCGGTCTCCCAAAATGCTGGGATTAACAGGTGTGAGCCACCACACCCAGCTGCCCTGGTCACTTGAGCTTGAAATTCCATTATGTATGACGACAGCTCCACAGGCGAAAAACTCAGCAAATTATTCATTTGAACGATGTACAGTTTACTGTATGCCAATCATCCCTCAATAAAGCTGGAAAATAAAGTGAAAAAGGTAAAATAAATTGTATCATGCAATTAGTAAAATAAATAAAATGTGTGGCTGGATTTAGAGGGTAAATCCCTAAGGTTTCATATGTCATAAATTAGTTGAGATGATATAACAGCTTTACCTTAGCTGACAAAAATCACAATAATTCCGAAAGAAGATACATTAGTGAACCACAGAAAGCATAGTTAACAGAAGACAGCAACTGGCTGTTTATCATCTTTTCTGAGAAACAAAGTGGTATTGTTTACAACCTGCCTTGGGTCTGTCAGGGAAAGCCCAGGGAGAGGCAGAGGGACAGAAGAGAGCTGAGCTGTTCACTGGCCACATGTGACCATTTTTATTTAAATTAGTTAACGTAACATATAATGAAAGTTTAAGTTCTCAGCAGTACTATCTGCATTTCTTTTTTTGGTTGTTGTTGTTGTCTCACTCTGTTGCCCAGGCTGGAGTGCCATGGCATGCTCATGGTCAGCCCAGTGTCGACCTGCTAGGCTCAGGCGATCCTTCTGCCTCAGCCTTCCAAGTAGCTGGAACTACAGGTGCATGCTACCATGCCTGGCTAATTTTGATTGATTGATTGATTGAAGAGACGAGGTCTTGCCAAGCTGCCCAGGCTGGTCTCCAACTCGCAGGCACAGGCAATCCACTCGCCTTGGCCTCCCAAAGTGCTGGGATTATAAGTATGAGCCACCGAGCCTGGCCACTAGCTACATTTCTAGTGCTCAATACCTCCATGTGACTAGTGGCTGATGTCCCAGACAGCACAGAAAGATCTCCTGGACAGCACTGACCTGGTTGATCTCTTACTTTGGGTTCATTACCTACCAGTAGTTTTCTACCTGTAGATGGCTACATCAAATGTGATCCCAGATCGAAATTGTCAGAGTCCAGCAGGAAGATGGAGCGCGGGTACACACTGAGTGCAGAATGGGTACTTGGGAACTGGTAACATTTTGGTGAATGGGTGGATGAATGAGCCTTGCAGTGAATTCCACTACATAATTCCACAATTATTTAGGGAGTGCCTACCATGGACCAAGTGCTGCTTCAAGTGCTTGGGGGATGTGAAATAGACCGACAAAGATTATTTCCTGTGTGGAGCTTATGTCCTGGGGATAGGGAAGTACGGTCAATAATAAGAATAATAAACAAGTAAATCACAGCACAAGCTTTAAGGTGATAGATTCTATGAAAAATGAAAAGGGAAGCCAGGTAAGAGGAATCAGGAGTGCTGGGTGTAGGCAGGGAAAGAATAATTTTAAATAGGCTACCTCACAGCTGGTGACTTCTGCATGAAGACTTGAACGGGATGAGCAGTGAGCCATGTGACTCTCTGGGCAGATAGCAGTCCAGGCAATTGGCAAACTGGGTAGACCTAAGCCAGGGACACACTTGGATGTTCAGGGATAGCATGGTGGCTGATATGGCTGGAGCAGGTGACATGGGAGAGGAGGGCTGAGTGGTAGCAGATGAGCAAGTCTAGTAGAGTCTTTTTTTTTTTTTGAGTTGGAGTCTCACTCTGCTGCCCAGGTTGGAGGGCAGTGGCACGCTCGTGGCCACCGCAGCCTCAACCTGCTGGGTTAAGGCGATCCTTCCATCTCAGCCTTCCAAGTAGCTGGAACCACAGGCATGTGCCACCATGCCCGGCTAATTTATTTATTTTTAATTGTAGAGATGAGGTCTTGCCAAGTTGCCCAGGTTGGTCTCGATCCCGTGAGCTCAGGCAGTCCTCTCACATCGGCGTCCCAAAGTGCTGGGATTATAAGCGTGAGCCACCACGCCCGACTGTCAGTAGAGTCTTGTAGGCTAACGTGATCATCTTGACTTTTAGTTCCTTGAGAGGGTTGAGAGCAGAGAAGAAACATGATTTGACCTAAGTTTTGTTGTTTGTGTTGTTTTTGTTATAACACAACTTATATATTTCAAATGGACAAAAAAAAATTGGCATCATTTGTAATATCTTAAGCTGACTGCCTCTGAATGGGATCTTCGCTTCCAGTTATTCGAAGTCGACAAGTTGTATCTAGAAAATTTACTACAGCACAAAGTGAAGTCTGCTTACATCAAATAGGGAGAGGGAGAGGGTCTGGGGTTTTCTTTGTTGATTGCTGTAACACTGTCTTTCAGGCAGCTGAGGGAATTGCATATTTCTTTTCTTTTTTTTTTTTAAGTTGGAGTCTCATTCTGTTGCCCAGGCTGGAGTGCAGTGACATGCTCATGGCCACCCCAGTGTCGATCTGCTGGGCTCAGGCGATCCTCCTGCCTCAGCCTTCCAAGTAGCCGGAACTACAGGTGCGTTCTACCATGCCTGGCTAATTTTTGATTTATTGTAGAGACGAGATCTTGCTAAGTTGCCCGGGCTGGTCTTGAACCCACGGGCTCAGGCAATCCACTCGCCTCGGCTTCCCAAAGTGCTGGGATGACAGGCTGAGCCACCGAGCCTGGCCAAATATTCCTTTAGACATCACTAGACACCGACGC